>VCRD01002083.1:16589-38408 GCA_006783055.1 Trinorchestia longiramus
TTCAATACAATTTATTGTTAGGTTTTGTTTAGTTATTGACGCGCTTCAGTCGAGCCTTTCAAAAAATTACCTTTAAAGAGTTGCAAAGTTTAGCGTCCATTGTTTCATCAGTCGCATTGTCAAACAACGTTACTCGGGTGTGCGCTATTTTTTTAGAGGTTCCTTCAAGTTTCATGTAAAAATACTGAGCGTTCGATCGTCCCAGGGCCCCCCAGTCCCCCTATTTTGTAAGTGGGGATCATGGAAGGAGAGGGGTCGTCTGTCGACACGATAATAATTTATACTACTTATTTCATCATTACTTATTTCATCGCTTACGTTTGATCATTACTTACCTCATCATCCCTCACGTCACAGGTATCATCAGTTTCTTCATCTACAACACATGCATTATTTACTGCAAAAATGAAAGAACAGACTAACTAGCCATCACAACAATGAATATGAATAATATTTGTAAGTACCTTGATATGAAAGTTCTTCATTAATACGGTACGATTATCACAGAGGAATAGAATTGAGAACCTTGTCACTCTAACGTATGATAACGCTGTATTTTACTATGGGACGTCATTTCAAGTTGCGCTAACTTTATTGCAGCATAGAGGCAAAAGTTGCGCCTTCTGCAGTCTACTAAAAGTTCTAAAGTAGCAAAAGTGAGGCAGGAGTATGACATGAGTGAAAATAAGGTGAGCCATGGATGAGATATGGGCGAGACATGAGTGAGACATAAGTCAGACATGGGTGAAGCAATAATGCTGCATGGTCAGACATGAATGAGACATGGGTGAGACATGGGTGAAGCAATAATGCTGCAGGGTCAGGCATGGATGAGACATGGGTGAGACATGAGTCAGACATGGGTGAGACATGAGTCAGACATGGGTGAGACATGAGTCAGACATGGGTGAGACATGAGTGAGAAATGAGTCAGACATGGGTGAAGCAATGATGCTGCAGGGTCAGACATGGGGGAAGGATGAGTACAGAATGAATGAGACGTGAGTCAAGTATGAGTAGGGCATTAGGGGGGCACGACATCGACCTTGGCTACTTTTTTGTCAGCATTTCCCCGTAGTTTTAGGCATCATATAAATTTCTATGTTACTTAAATTATTTTAATTTCTAACAAATTGACTATTTTTATCAAAAAGAAATTAACCAGACACATGGATTGAACTTCTTCTGGCCTCATGCAAATAATTCCTTCTTAAATCTCAGTTAATTCAGTTAATGCATTCAAAATTTACTCTGAAATAATCTGTACGAGTGTTCAGTTGTCGAATATTATGAAAAAATTGAATATCGATGATTCAATGATCCAATCAAAATACATTGTATTTGCTAAGTTCACTCAAGTTAAAATATTTTCTTGTTTGCTGCAAACTCAGACAAAAGCGTTAATAGATTTGAGTCAATTTGAATGATGAATTAAAACAAAATCCATTTCTGTGTAGTTGAAAAGCAGCCGTACATTGGAAAAAGTATAAAAGGAGTAACTGTAAATTTTGTAATGTAAAGCAATCAAGTGCTCGATAAAAATTTTAAGGAGCGAAAATTGTTGAAAGAAATGCCCCAATTCTCAAATTCGGGTTTTAATAGCTAATATAGAAGCAAAGAAAGATGGGAGCAACAATGGTGGTAGTAATAAGATTTTGATAAAGTTTATTTAACTGATGAAAACTAACTAGTCATTAATCTAGATTTGAAACGGTGCAGTAAAGATAGGCATTTCAAAAACTAATTTTTGTGTTATTATTATGCTCAATATTCTTGTCTACGAGTACATTTTCATTCCAATTGCGAAAACGATGAGCCAGGACGAGTATTTTTTGAAAGAACATGGAGAGGAACAAATCCCGATGCTGGAGTCCTATTAAGTGCGAGAAAATGAAAAAGGATCTCAAGGGGGTATTGTATAAATTGCCCCGCAGATGCTCACTTTCGAAACAGCGCATCGATAATCCGATTTATGCGCTCAATAATGCGAAGCAATGCATGAACATTATTGGCCACTAAAGAACACTAATTGCTCCCCAGTCTCCTCCGTATTCTGGCCGTTCATTGACCGAGATTTAATGCACATTCTTGAACGTCATAAATCACGTTCAAGTGATAATTCTATTTAATTGAAAATGGTCCTCATACGCTCGGAAATTTCGACTTTTGCTGATCATTTCGTATACGATTAATGCTTTTGGCTTGCGTTTAATATTTCGTATAGGATTAATGCTTTTGGTTTCCGTTCAATATTTCGTATACGATCAATGCTTTTGGTTTCTGTTTAATATTGTGTATACGATTAATGATTTTGGTTTCCGTTTAATATTGCGTATACGATTAATGCTTTTCGCTTCCGTTCAATATTTTGTATACGATTAGTACTTTTAGTTTCCATTTAATATTGTGCATACGATTAATGTGGTATGATAGTAGAGAACACCAAGTTTATATTTTGGTGTTTCTATGAATCACAAAATTGGAGTTCATTTTTAACATCTTTAGTGATGTATCTAAAGCTGAGAACTTATAGCTTATTTTTGGTCATTCAGAATCTTTGTTCCACGTCGCCTTGACGTCGTGCAAGAATTGCACTGTTTGCACTACGAACAACCTGATCAAAAGTTTGCTTCATCACAACCTCATCACCCAGCAATGTCAGTCAGCAACACACAATAACTAAGTGAAGCTTGTCATAGGATTTTGAAAAAATACATAGAAGTTCAGAAACGCTCTTCTTCTTCTTCTTCTTCTTCTTCTTCTTCTTCTTCTTCTTCTGAGCCTCACGACACCGAACCCAGTGTGAGTTTTGCGATACGATGGCAAATTTATTTACTTGCGTTTGAAGATGTTTTACCTCTCTGTTATAGTATAATTTTGTTCCTTTTTATACATACAACATAAGAGAGACAATTTCAAATCATTTATGCTACTGTAAAACATTTAGATGACCATAAAACACAAATGGTAACAATATGCTTCATTGAAATCGTTGAAATTTTTTATATCTTTTGAATCTTTGTTACAGGTAGAATTTTTATAATCTCTGATGATGTTGAGAAATAGTAATATTTCTTTTAAGTTCATGAATCATTAGGGTCAAAAAAGTGAAAAAAACATATTAGCTGCTTACTGCCAAAAAATTTGAAAAATTTGTTTGTGATAATTCAACGAAAATACACATTTCAAACAGTTCATTTAAATATAACTCTAGTCAACAAAAATTACTGATAATAGACATAAGTGGAATTTGCTTGTGTTAGAGAGGTACTGCGAAGTATTAATGTGAGAAAAAATGACGCAAAATAAAGTAATCCTCTTGTTATGAAGGAATCAAAGCTCGACTTGATATCTGTAGTCAGTGCTGTCGTCGGCCTCAACCTAACCAATGGCAGCTTGAGTGCTGGCAGGCATGTCGTTAACGATGCCAGCACAAGCTCACGTGGCATTCATTAAGCATTGAACACTGAATTTATTATCAAGACTCTATTCAATATCCATTCAGTTTTTATGACGTATTCATTAAGATCCAGGGAACTTGCTATTAGAAGGCCTGCGAGCAGGTTGCTCTTGATTAATGCTCACTTCACCATGAGGTTCAGCTGTACATTAATATCAAGATTTCAGCATTATAGTCCCACATGCACCATCAGAAACTCAATTATTCATTACTATTCATAAGTTACAATAACAATTTCCGAGATCGTCTTGCAGGGTTTCATAACTCACTGTCTAATCATCACTTTACAAATCAATACGCAGAGTGCCGTCATCCTGATGACCCAGTCTTTATTTATTGAACAGAGTCGCAAACGCCTTGAGGTCACAATCAAGGGGCAGCTCATTTGGTTTTAATGAGATGACTTAAGGATTTTCGAGGAGGGGATAATGAGAGACAGTGGGAGGCAGGGGAAGGATCAGGAGGTAGAAGGAAAGGAGTAGGAAGGATGAGAAAAGAAAGTGAAAGACCAGGTGACAGGAGGAGGATAAAAAATGGAGGTTGGAGGCAGAGGAACGCACGAGGAATACGAGGAGAGGCAGGGAAGCCAACAAGGTAAGGGGAAGTGGAGGAGGTAGAAGGACAAGTGGTAAGGAGCAAGGGAATCAGGGAAAGGATGAGAAGAGATGGAAAGCAGGAGAAAGAAAAACACAACGAGGAGGAAAAGATGGAGTTTGAGGCGCTATGGAAACTGTGTTCGACGCTGCAGCGGGAAGTCTTACTAATGACTTCCTCTGGAGGTAATTTTGTCAAAAATCCTTTGTGCCTAAATTGCGGCTTTGTTGAAAGGAGTGGACGTGATCCTGCAAGTGAGAAGGCTGCAGTAAAGGATCTGGGGACAAGGTTGAAAGGACACAGTTTGTAGATGGGCTTCAGAACAGGGTTGTTATGATATGGGAGTGTGTAAATGACCGTCCAAAGGTGGGCGTTATTTTGTGAATTTCAAAAGATGGGAGTCATAGTATGGGTGTCACAATATAAGTGTTAGAATGTGGGTATCAAATGGTCGTGCAGAAAAAAAAAAGTCAGGAAAATTGAGATCTGGTTGAAGTGAAGAATAATCTTTTATATGAAGGAATTGTTGAAAATCAAAGGGGAATTTTTTGTGAAAAAATATCCGTGCCTAAAAATGTTTGTACTGGCAACCAGAGCCTGTGAAAGAGATGTTGGATTTTAATCAAGCTGTAGTTGTCCTGCAACTTCCCCTTCAATGTTGTGCTAGATGACATACTAGCGTGAAAATATTTGCACAAATACCTTTACAAGACTGCTGTGTGGAAGTTCTCCAACACTGAAACCGTGGACGACTCACTAAACTATGACATTCTTTTTCACGAGGGAGTAAATTTTAATAAAATAAAACTGTACGTCGTAAAAACCATAGCTGTTGAAGAATTCGTTCAAAATTCATCAGAGATCTGGCTACAGGCCTGTACATGTATTTTTCATCGAATGCAAGTCTGGGTAGAGAAGGAGAGACGGAGAAAGATGCACGCAGCTGAGTAAACTGCACAAAGTGTGCGATGTACATGCTAGAAAAAATATTGAACAGTTCAAGAAAGAAAATAATACACTAAATAAAAGTTCATAAACGAGGTACAACAATATGTACTGAAAAACTGACTTAGAGTCTACGTAAACTTTAAAGAATCATTCTATCTTTTGATATAAAATTTCCTCAAAACTGATTTACGAAGTTCTTGCCTTGTACTCGAGTGTGTCACAGGCACGTACCATAACTATACTTTTACAAAACACATAAAAAATCTACAGGACGCTTACGCAACAGCTGTAAAACACTTCAACAAGAACTGTAAGAGGCTTGTGTAACTCACACTCATCAATTTTTTGTGATAGTTCCTTCACAAACACTTCCTCAGGACCCAGTTGACGTGATGATGTACTACTCTAAAAACATTAGCTCATCATTTACAAGCCATGCTTTTACAACGGGAATTGAATACAAGATTAACGTACATATATGCATAAAACTCTCATATAGTACTTCCAGGGCGCATGTATTTCATAATTAATCCTCCATACCTAATGAAGAGAAAGTTGAATATATGAAGCCAGAACTATAGTGTAGGTATTTTTTTTAGGATACAGCAGTTTTTGCTAGTATTCTCAAAAAACGATTTTCCTTATTTGAGATAAAGTCACTGGAGCAACAAGATCCTAGTTTTGAAGCTTTTCCCCCCTGAATTGGATAATGTGCGAGACTCTGTAAAAGTAAGTTAAATATCAGGCGCAATATCTGTAGACAATTAGCAATGTGCTATTAGTCTTCTAAATAGGCATTACTCATTGGCCTTATTAGTTCTATAACTACGAGTCTTACACATGAAACCATTCACTAGCAATAAAAACTATTCACTGTACTATATTTCTTGAGTGGTATAATCCTCCTGCCGGTACTAGGAATTGATTTCATGCACCTATGTGAGTTCACCACAGTCGGCATACCTGAATATTTACTCAATCCATTACACAAAAAGACCTTGAAGTTCTTGAAATGTGAAAAAAGACACGGAGAATGACATGAACTTGTTCACATAATAAGATGACGCCATAATGTTGCAGAAGTAAAACTACCTCTGAAGCATAGTGTATATAATTTTTACCAAGATAAATTCCAGCTTGCTAAAAAGAAAATATAAAATAGTAGCCAGTTCAGACGAGCAATCCATGCATTCATTAAAAAATTCATGTCTAATAATAATGTACTTTAGGATATGACACCAAAAAAAGCCAATGCGTCGGTATCATAGAGTGTGAACTGAATTAAACAAAAAAAGAAGCTCAGATATTTTCAGGCTGCTTACTTATTATATTTAGCGAGGTCTTCCAGTATACCAACACAAAAATACTGCATATTCTGTACAAAAAATGTCAATTCTGTCCTATCTGTAGCAAGTCAGAATTCATGCAGAGAAGGGACCATTGCACCGGACCTCAATATGTAATGTGACTAGAAATATATTATTTTAAGGCCAGAAACATATGAACGCGACGCCTGCTCATTCATAGCCTCCTCTGCAGGTCTAAACAGCAGGGGAGCTCAGTGCTACAGGATGCAATATTTACTCGCTTTTTGCAATGCTTTTTCTAATTGTGCATTTTCCTTGCTTTCCATCGTCGCAATCATGAATATTCAATGCAATATATATGCTTGTGCTTGTTATTCAGACCCTATAAGGTAGGAGGAACACAACTCCTGACAGAACGCTCAATTCTTAAAGGATTCTTGCGTTGACTTGCACTAGACGAGGAACATTATTGAGACGTGGGCTCGTGATTATTCACAGTGATAAGGTAAATATTCGATACGCATAACCTACATTTTTTTAAAATATTGTGTGGGAAACTGAACCGAAAACAGCTGCTAATTTACAATATCTTCACAAATTATTTCTCCAATATGGGACGGTAATGGAAAGAAACATTTTGTCTGAAGCCACGATAGAAGATGTAATGTAGTTCTGTGTACGAATATAACAGACGTAATCTCCACGTATATTACGGGTGAAGTACCGTTACAATGATGAAGATATCCAGCCAGCATTCCTCGAGCAACACTGAAACAGAAAAATACTTAGGATGAACAAAATGGACAAAACAGGCCTTTTTTCGAGTCTATGCTCAAGCTAGATGCTTTTTGAGCTTTAAATAGGAAACTCTTTATTTAAGTCCATATATTTTGAAAAACACTGGACTCCAATAATCGATAAGTGTTTGAAAACATTTTCTACTCGAAACGCACTGCTGCTGAACAAGCTCTCAGAAGTGAAAAAGAAGTGAGCAACGGCTAAAACATGATATTTATATTCCTGTTGAGTTCTCACAGTTTCTTAAGAACCACAACACAAGCAAGAGAGTTTTATGCGAGAAACTCTCCATGTTAATGTGCTTGCGATATACAGATTTCAGGAATCTACTTGTGTCACTAAGTAGTGGTCAAATGGATTTGTTAGTGAAATTGATGTATATGATGATGCTTTTGAATGCTACTATGATGAAGAGTGCAGGCGTGATTATTATCATTTAGTACCCATGTCTATAAAACATGGGTAGTCACAGAGTAATTTAAAGTGGATTTACATAAGCCATGACTTAGAGTCTGTCATTAAAGAATGACAGATGCTGAATAAAAATTAATAGTAAATACATTCTGAATATTATGTGAATAATTATGTCCATTCATCTGTGTAGACTCATACATGCAAATGTACATGCATACATACACACATACATATACACGTACATACACACATGTATACACGCACATACACACATACTCACGTCTATGCGTATAATTTGGACAAAATGTTTAAAAAATTGAAACTTTATACAAGACCTACAATAGTTGCGTCTGCATCACCTAATGCTCGAAGTCTGTTCCTGTCGTCAATGCGCGTGTCGAGGAGCTGGACGGATCAGAAAATGATTATGCAAAACTTACAAACTTTTTAGAGAAGGAACTGCACATTGAGTTCCGTTCTTCTAAAAGTTTCATGTGCGTAAAACACTTCTTAGAAAAAGTTGACGGCCTGTACCATTATGTTCTCTTTAAGCAAAATGTCTGGATTTCTATTCAATGGCAACTTTTAACTGAGTTTGGAGTTAGGAATTTAACATTGAAAAAATGCGTTTTTGTTAACCTTTGTAACAAAATCCGACAGTGGAAGTTTGAATTTCTTACATTACAGATTTTGCTCGTTGATTCAAATTGAACACAAACGCCGGCAGGCAGAGAGTGCATTGTTCAACGTTGTTGCAATACTTTTTCTAACCATGCATTTTCCTAGCTTTCCATCGTTGCAATCTTGAATATTTAATGCAATGTATATTCGAAGTTTAAATTAATATATTTAAGAATTATTGAATGCTCATTTCTGTTGATTTCTTGCTATAAACGCAAAATACAATTGTTCAACTAGATGTTAATTTGAATGCAATGGCATTTTCTATCAAATTTCTTCGTGGGAATTTTGTCATTTAAATTACCACAATAGGTTTTTAAAACAATTTTGTTCTCTTAAGAATGTTCTGAGGTAAAAATGTATCCTAATTATTATTGTTTTATTATACAAATGTCAAATGAGCTAACTTGAGGGAAAAAATGTTACTCTTGTTCAAACGTACCATGAATTAAAATGAAAAGATGCAACTTACTTAGCGTTCTGTCTCAAGATCAAGTTGGTTAAGTTTCATCAGAGGTTTCACATAACTTTTGCCGCATTTACAAACGAAAAGAGTGAACAATAAATAATTAGTAAGTTATGGGTGTTAAATACTGAACCACATCTGCTCAACATAGCATTATCTTTAACAGAGTAGATTAAGTAAAGATTATATCTCTGATAAAAGTATTTCATTGTATTTGATTTCAGCGATCATGCTCCAATTTCAAATTGTTCAAGGGACAGATTAATTTTATAAATGTATGGAAAAACACCAATAACACGATAAATTCACAGAAAAATGTCATTTGCACCAACTATCAGCAGCATTATGGTTGTATGAACTGTTGCTTGGCGTCTAGAAAATTGATTTTATAGAATTAAATTATAATTTGTCGTGTAAAGATAATAAACTGAAATAATGTTCTTTTTAGACTAAATATAGGTTAGAGCTGAAGTCACAATTCATTTTAGCTGCACAAGATCATGTTGGGGCTTACGAGTATGCGTACTGTTCTATTACGAAATGCATGCTTGAAATCTAGTACTCATCCTCTGGCTTTGTTTAATATATAGGCAATATTCACACATGTAATACATCCTATGATTAATTGCCTTGGATAATTTCCATGGGTCATATCACAATTTCAGTGTTGTATTTATTGGACCAGCTAACACAATACATGATGCTACACAAATAATTAGTAGTAAGTTAAATATCAGTTGTATTGTCCGTAGATTTAGTACACATGCATAACTCCCCCCGCAGTTTCAAGTGGCATTGTCAATGAAATGTTAGGCGTATTTTAGCAGTGTTGAAGTGTCAAGCATCGTTATAATATAAGTTGCAGTGAAATTTGTGATTAAAATTAATTGCCAATCCGACAATTTGCAGTCATTGCAAAGAAGTTGGAAAATTTTGCGCTATGGACATTTTAACCTATTTTCATTGGCAAAAGATGTACATGAACTATGCTTTCAGGAAACCTTCTCTCTCAGTATATAAAATTGTGTAAAGCGATCAGAAGGTGTGTGAGGAATCAATAAATTTAACCATAATATTTGAATCTACATCCCTGATCAAAAACAACTAGAACTTCGCGTCACTACTTATGTTGAAATTTCTCAAACCTTCAAAATTTTTAAAAATAATTCTCAAACTCGTTAGTAGTCAACACTATCTATCTACACGTGCAGGATGTCATGCTTTTGATGTATAATCAGGTCAGTTGAACTGAGATGTTGTTTCTGTTCCTTTAATGCAACGTCTGCTGAGAGCCGCTGTGTCTGCTGTAAATTACTTCAGTGTTACATCATCTGTAATTACAGAGACAAGGATAGTGATGAGGCTGTGTAGGATCAACAGGATGAGTGAAAATGAATAATTTTCCTCATGGTGTGACAGATGTTGTGAGTAATCAGACAACTGCTTTATTATTTCTTAGGCAAAATCTCCCATGTGAAACAACTTTAATTTTCTTCCGTGTCATTGGGTTATATAACACGTTTTGGACAATCCATGTTTAGCGTTCTGAACGAGTTAAAATGTGTATGTTATTAAGACAAATAGTCTAGAGCCTAAACTACATGTTATAATGATTATACTGTTCCCTTAGGTCCGTGATTTCACTAATAGAACACAAATCATGATATCACATTATGCATATTTCATCTGAGCACTGATCTAATATATAGATGAGAAAGTTTGTTGCCTACAGCATTATTCAATTAAAATGGTCGTGAATGTTTTTATCTCTTGGATATAAATACTTTCACGTTGAACTTTACCTCTCGGTTATATTTTTTTGAACATAAGCAACTTTGAGTATTGTAACAGCGAATATACAAATTTTCTACGCCATTATTAGTATTATTTCAATAATTCTTAGCGTTCAAACATCGTCATTAAATTGCTGCGGCAATAACTCAACTGTCAACTCGGTATCCAGGATACGTTCAAGCTTTTTATAGTTTGCACATTTGCATAAATAAGCAGGTGTGTACCATATTGTATTTCACAATAATTCACTTACATATCATTCAATTGAACATTTATATTTATTATTGAACATTTACATGATTTATAATTTTATTTATCCGAAATTCAATTTTGCGTGCTTTGGGTTCAACATTCTCAGCGCGAGTAAAATGTGTATGTACTGATGAAAAATATTAAATCCGGTGAACTGAATCGAACTCATCATTCATTGCAAGACACAGTACGTACTAAATATAAGAAGTATATCTACGTGTAAAGTAGAGGTAAAATTCTTTAACAAAAAACCGAAGGATCAGGCGGCTCTTATGAAATGTAAGTGAGCTAAAATTTACGGGCAGAAACATTGAAAAGTTTAATTGCTCCAGGCAGGGAACTTTTGTCTCATTAAGTGCCCCAAAAAAAAGATCTAAGAAAGTTACCATAAGAAACTGAATTGAATTCCGGCCGTGGTTCCGAGAGATTTGAGCTATGATCATATTCTAGTGAAATACTTCACAACTATTGTGGAATAAATCCCTGCTTTTCATTTCCCACAGAATATTACGCTTATAAATTCATACTTCAATGATTACGCTCTAAAACTCGAATGTGAAATAAAAAATTGAATACATAAAAGATACGGGCAAATATTTTCTGAAGTGCTGGCATCGTCTGTAAATGAACTAAACTTTGACTGTACCGTAACTTAAAGCAACTTCTGGCGCACTGAACATCTTTGACTGTACCGTAACTTAAAGCAACTTCTGGTGCACTGAACAACTTTGACTGTACCGTAACTTAAAACAACTTCTGGTGCACTGAACAACTTTGACTGTACCGTAACTTAAAGCAACTTCTGGTGCACTGAACAACTTTGACTGTACCGTAACTTGAAGCAACTTCTGGCGCACTGAACAAATTTGACTGTACTGTAACTTGAAGCAACTTCTGGCGCACTGAACAACTTTGACTGTACCGTAACTTAAAGCAATTTCTGGTGCACTGAACAACTTTGACTGTACCATAACTTAAAGCAACTTCTGGTGCACTGAACAACTTTGACTGTACCGTAACTTGAAGCAACTTCTGGCGCACTGAACAAATTTGACTGTACAGTAACTTAAAGCAACTTCTGGTGCACTGAACAACTTTGACTGTACTGTAACTTAAAGCAACTTCTGGTGCACTGAACAACTTTGACTGTACAGTAACTTAAAGCAACTTCTGGTGCACTGAACAACTTTGACTGTACCGTAACTTGAAGCAACTTCTGGCGCACTGAACAAATTTGACTGTACTGTAACTTGAAGCAACTTCTGGCGCACTGAACAAATTTGACTGTACAGTAACTTAAAGCAACTTCTGGTGCACTGAACAACTTTGACTGTACCGTAACTTGAAGCAACTTCTGGTGCACTGAACAACTTTGACTGTACCGTAACTTAAAGCAACTTCTGGTGCACTGAACAACTTTGATAAGTTTCATGTAGGTTGCAGAAGTAGATACTATTGGTTTATTAATTAAGACAATTATTGTATTTTCACGCTGACAGTTTGACTCTTAGTCCACACTTGGGAAAATAATTTAAGTCATTGACTACAAAGTCCGCCTCATGTATTGCAAAAACAACATACTAAAATAAGGCAACTTTTTAGTTGTAATCATGATTATAAAATATCAAAATTGCTAATTATCTAATATAGTTCCATTATATGACCCTAATATAGCCATAAAGATAATTGATTCACAAGCTGTACATATATTCCGTTAAAATGCGAATAAATAGCTTTAAATATTTCTTGTTTTCTATTTGAGGCTTCTCAGGCTGTCAAAAACTAAAAGTCCCTTCCTTCAGTGTTCTAATTCCTGTTTGTGAATATACAAAAGAACTGATAAAGCATTTTTCCCTCGACGTAGTTATGACCTTTAAGTAAACTAATTAAATTTAATGATATGATGCAATTTTTTCTTATGCTTTACTGGTAAAGTATTGAAGTGCAAAACATTTTTACATAGATGGAACACTTGTTCTTCTCTGTGCGTGATTGCAGGTGCTTGATCTAAAGCGAGCGGCAAAGCTTTTAAAGAAAGAATTCACAGAAACCTCAACCGTCATCGTTAGAGGAGTAAAAACTCTGTAGATTCAAGGCTGGGGAGCCGAGTGCCTTCCTGACCTCGTCTTGTCAGGTTCGTCATCACCGTACAGAAGTATTTGTTCTTGGACCTCTGAGTACAATACTACGTTAGAGGCATGAACTGTGCCCTGTTAAATCCATGAGTCCGTGTAGTGGTAATAGAATAGAATAAGGCAATAGGAACGAGCCGTTTGGCCCATTCTTGGTTCAATACCGAAGTCCCATGCCGTGAATAAATAATGGTGTATTGGTTCATGAAGGCTGGAACGAAAGCACTTATTACTTTTCGTAAAGTAGGAGAAGACCACTGGCAGGTAGTAGTTACTTAGTTTTACTCCCACGATCTGGGTTAAAGGGTCACCATGCGTAAAAGTAAGTTAAATTTTAGGAGCAATTTCCGTAGACTACTTGCAAAGTTCTCGCGCTAGTCCATTTTTACTGTGTACAAACTTCTTAACCAATAACGTCTGAGTGATGTGTGCTCAATGATGGGTAATCATGAGCTATGAGCATTAACTGATTCCAATTAAGTCGATGAGTCTGTATAGTGCGTCAGGTGATTTGAAACTTTGCAAGGTGTTCACATTGCATGCAAATAGAGAATCGAAAATATTACTCGTATAACCATCGCATAAATACTTTTAAAAACTTTTCAATAGACACTTCCCAAGATTCTCTGCTCTGAAGTTGAGCCCAGTAACTGCTACAGGGAATTCAAATGACATCATCAGATGTGGCTTCAGTGATGCCTGCCAGCTGGTGTCATGATTGTGATATTCCACACGTTGATTATGACCACCTTATTCAGATGCCGCTCCTTCTGTTGCTCTTTATGGATGTACAACAGATGTTGCTAGATGGTGAGCAAGAGATGGTACTCACAAACACCAGTCAGATGGTACACAGATGGTACACAGATGGTACACATATGGTACACAGATGGTACACATATAGTACACAGATGGTACACAGATGGTGCACAGATGGAACGTAGATTGTACACAGATAGTACACAGATGGTACACAGATGGAACGTAGATTGTACACAGAGGGTACACAGATGGTGCACAGATGGTACACAGATGGTGCATAGATGATACATAGATAGTACACAGATGGTACACAGGTGGTGCACAGGTGGTGAATGCTAGACAGTGCCCAGATGCTACCTTCCAGATGGTGAACAGATGATGTTTACTTGAAAGTGACTTCATGATGCCCAGGAAATGTTCATATGATGCATAATAAATGATGCAGGCATAATTTTAGTGAAATATCGGCATGATCTTGTTTCTCTATACACATCACACAAGTTAGCATCAAATTCATGCCTTAATCATTATTTTGATAATTGCCCACTGATGTTGTTCAATGTTCAGCTGCTAACAATCATACAATGCCGTAATTTACAAATTAATTTCAGTCTACCGGAAAATGTAATAACAACTGCTATAATTAATAAATTAATTCCCTTCAGCAGGTTATTATTTTTGGCCTTGTAATTGCCTGGGATACACACTTCCTTGATGTGTAGGACATGCAGGGTGCGGCAACAGAACTTCCTTTTTTCAAAGCGCTTTCATTTGAAAAAAGGGAGTTATGTTGCCCCGCACCTCCCAAGTGCGCGTCGTGAGATCAATGTTAATCCAATGCAGGGACTGAATTTGGAGTATTCTGTTCTTCATACAAGTAAGCGATGGTTAATTTCCCTAAGAATAATATGATTGAGTGTCATCTTCACTGTTTCTTTATATATCTTCATATAATTCGAATTCTTGATGGTCATAAGGTTATAACTCCCCAAATATTGTTATTTTTCTACTTTATTCAATGAGACATGTGCATCTTTATGTGATTTAATACACTTGTATTATTTCTGTACATGTAGAACAACTTATATCCTTTCAAGAGGGTAAAAACTTTAGAATTAACAACTTACTTCCGCAGAAGAGTCAATGTTTTATACATGAAATACCTCCATGTGCGCATTAAGTATAAGAACACATTTAGCAGTCATTATATCTCAGGATTCTTGACAACTATATGAAGTCTAATTGCTTAAGTCCTACTCTGAAAAGGTATAATTAGAATTTTGAATGAGCTAGTAGTACTGTTTATTTATAGAATTGTTCTCTCAAACATTCTTGCTCGTTAACTTGTCCCTCAAGTTTTATTATCGTTAAAAATGAACTGCTGAACTAAGTGCTGGCACTCATGCACCGCACAAGTTTGTTTAATATTTAAGCTCAAAATTGAGAGGAAAACATCATTTTCTGAACACGTTGGAAAGCATCAATGTACGTTAAGTTTCACACTACAAAAACTCATACACACTTTCTAAAACGACGCACAAAGTTGTCTGAGTGCATGCAGTATAAAAAGAGGGTCCTGAAGCTTTTGTTCATGTCGGTCTATATTGAACGTTGAAGCCCTTCGTTGATTCTCAGGAAGATCGCGGGTGGATGGAAGTCATCCGTTGTGCTTCACGCTGCGGAATTTCATTTAGCTGACTTCCCTCGGTCCAGAGCTTCCTGTGTAAATGCTGCGTGTTTAGTAACGTTCTAAGTTCTCAACTAGCCCTCACTATACCACACGTTACTCTTTGTCTCTTCTCACCACACTTTCGTTTAGTTTACACACACAGATGCGGTTTAGGTAAACTAATCAGAGTCATCAATTTTACCCATTGTTAAAGCTTAATATCACTTTTGATTGCATTTGTATAAGCTTAGTATTTCATATTCCGACTGAGTATGGGGCTAACACCGATACTCCAAAGAATGAGTATGAGATTAAAGGATAGTTAACGTAAATAATGTCCAATACTCTAGGACCCAGAACACAGTTAGGTTTTATGAATAAAATGAAAAGTCAAAGTTTCAGCAGTTGAGGTTTGGTCTGCATTGGAGTAAATCTGTTCAAGATTGACATCTAAGGATTGACTCGTACAATCATAGTTTCTCGTTTTTTGCACTCGTACTAAAACTGCAAATAAAAGTGTATTTAGTATTAATACTTGGATTACAGTTAGAATTCTCATAGATAATCCTTTGGTAAGTTTAATTAGACCCAAGACAAATAAAACTATTCATGAAAAACCGTGGAATAATAATCCTGCTGTCACTTCTTAATCAAACGCAAATTATTACCTAAAACACAAAACCGAGGATTTAAACTGCTGAATTCTGCTTCCGTGACACAAGTCGTATTCATCCAAGGAGCCTTTCTCGTGTTGGTCGACCAGATTGCAGAGTCTGGTCAGTTTCATCAAAACAACACACGCCAGACCTCTCATCCATAGCCACATTTCTGTCTCCAACCAAATTCATGGCTCTGATGTAATAAAAACATCCCCCATGGGACAACCTCAAAACAAGCAAACCTGGTGAGGTAATGTCGAGGTGAATGCCTGTTAGAGACCTCAAAGTGATGCGGCATGGAATCGAACGAGGCTTTGATGCAGAGAGTCTTTGATGCAGCGGCTGAAGGAGTGACATGTGATATTCATTACGAGGGAAGTACCTCAATAATACCCATACCAACACATCGACGTCAAATATGCCTCGTTATCTCCCACTCTTGCCTCAGTCACGGCTTTGGTAACGATGTAAGTTAGAAAGTTGTGGGCTGGGTATTCTGAATTTATTCTAGAATGATTCAGGAATTTGCTGTGAGTGCTAGGACTTCTTTTGCCTTAAAAAGTCTGAACTTCCCTAGAGAGTGTATTGCAAAGGCAAAATACGTTTACTTAGATGATGAATTTATTTGCTTAGCAACAGTTTTTGAACTTTATTTGGCAACTGAGATTTGAAAATTGAAATAATTAAACCAAAGGGATATTTTAACTCAATACATAGGTGCACCATAGCAGGTAATGACTTCAGTGACCTGTAAAAGCTTCTTCATACTTATTACGATCGCTACCAAACATTACATATGTATGTAGCTTTATGATTACTGTCATTTACCACAGAATTATTGGAAGGCCTGCTATTTTATTTAATACGTCGCACACAACAAAGAAATTCTAAAAACGCAATAAAAAAATATTTGTACATTTGTTTGTTTTCAATTGTGTGGCGAAGGGCTGGGAAAAATTTCATATATGTCACGGAAAAAATTTATGTAAAATTATTTCTTTGAAAACCAGGCCTAGAAAATTGAATGGGAGTGATAATGATCAATATTTCATGAAAATTATACATATATGAAATAGTTATTCTTTTGAAATTGGTTACGAGATGATGAAGTTTTTCATCTAAGTGTTCGTAACCTGTACGAAATAATTATATTCCTTCCACTTGCTAATTAAAAATAAATCATTACCTCACATACACAATCACGCTGTCAAATAATCATCATAGTAAGAGGCTTCATTACTTATTTAATATTAGTATTAAATAACTGTGTCAAATATTGTCCTCTTATTGCTAACACTGATAACTTCTGATGCTGTTATCATTATCAATTACAATGATCAATTTCGACATACATTACTGTCATCGACACCAGAACCACCTCTCTCTAATTGAAATATCCAGAACCTATTCAGCATCTCTCTGTCCCGAACATTTTCCCGATATTGCAAGTGCAAGCCTACAAAAAATTATCTGCCTCTAATATTGAAAGAATTTGGCTGGTGCCTCGGAAAGTCAACCATGCATCCTTTTCCGAATAATTGAACTTCCACGCGAGCTTTACAAAAAAAAAACTCGAAATGTTCTTGGCTTCGTCCAATGAGGAATTGAGTTCGGAATTGTCGGGCAAAATCGTCCAGTTTGGAAGATGGCAAGTACGGTACCTAAAAACGAGAATTCTAACGAAATTTTGTCAACGATTTCCCAAGAAAAGAGCTTTGAATTCCCAGCATTGAAAATCATAAGAGTTGTTAAATTGGTAAAGCAATTCTCGGCCATAAAAGCCTGGAAATAAATCGCAAAATGTTTTAGTAAATTATTGCATGGTTATCCTCTGGTCTTCCTGACATTTCAGAAAATTTTTAAAAATTTCCACGGTTGTTCATTCCGTTCGTCATGGTGTATACGTACAATGTGCCAAGATAATATGTTTTACAAGACAACATTTCATTGTTTTGTAGTCATCGCCAAGTCTTTATTGTAAACGTTCTGAACTTTAAGCCTTGATTCCAGTGTTTTCTTGCCAGTGACTTACAGCCCTTTCTTTAAAACTCATTTTCTTCAAATAATAATAAATTTTCCTAAAACCATTCCAAAAAATGAACGAACCAAACCGAACTTTTTATCTGTTCATTAAGAAATTACGTAACATATGTAGAAGGATACTAAATTTCATAACACTAGCATCTACCAATATTTATTTGTTTGGTTTGTTTATACTTAATTGCATCACTTATGCCTTGCGCTCACCCAAGACTTTATTCATCTTGTAATATAAGAAAATTCCTTTTTACTTTTTAGTTAATTTAAAAACACTCATACACAAGCTATTTGTGAAACAATAATTCGGATGGTTGGCTACCTGATATAAATAGTAAACCTCACTTTTTCACACAACCATCAAATTACAGAAGCCCGCATCCTTTAGCTGTCCATCGGAAAGTAAAAATAAAACGTTGTCGAGCGCTGTCAACCAAACAATAGAGAAAAAATGTTTTTTATAAAACTTTTACACGAGCCCGCAACGACACCCTGTCCGCGTAGAACTTTAACGAAACGCTTTCAGAAAAGTAACACGCAGCATTTACACAGGAAGCTCTGGATCGAGGGAAGTCTGCTAAATGAAATTCCACAGCGTGAAGCACAACGGATGACTTCCATCCACCCGCGATCTTCCTGAGAATCAACGAAGGGCTTCAACGTTCAATATAGACCGACATGAACAGAAGCTTCAGGCCCCTCTTTTTATACTGCATGCACTCAGACAACTTTGTGCGTCGTTTTAGAACGTGTGTGTGAGTTCTTATAGTATGAAACTTAACGTACATTGAGGCTTTCCAACGTGTTCAGAAAATGATGTTTTACACTCAATTTTAAGCTTAAATATCAAACTTACTTCTGCGGTGCACGAACATACGACTTACGACACGTCTCTTTTTACGACACTTACGCTCGAGGGACGAGTTAACAAGCGAGGAGCTGGAATAAAGAACATTTTCAATAAACAGTTCCAAAGTCTTATTTGAAGTTCTCATTAAACCTTTGTTGAGTAGAACTAAAACAATTATATTGCATTATGTAGTACAAAAACACTCAGAAATGATGACCGCTTAAAATGACGTCATACTTAACACGCACAGGAAAGAATCTCAAAAATACAACATTGATTCATTTAGTCTATGAATGAAATTAATCGGTTTATTCTGTTTTTCCTTTGTTGGTGAGAAATAAATTACCACACACGACGACGAAAAATAAAAATGGTTTCATGTGAACGAAGTCCAACAATTACCTCAAAATTGAGAGCTTTTTCTGTCTGACTGAAATTATGTCGTAAATAAATAATATTATACGAATGATGACTGATGAACTTAGCGATAGGAATGAAATGTTCTGTATAATAATATTATTCAATAAATGAAGTAAAAACAATTATATTAATGCTGCTTAGACGCAAGTGAAATGTCAATGTTGTTTTATCTAAATTTTAGAATGAAATGAGCTCCATCTGGCGTGCGTCACGCAAGAACCATCTGTACACCATCTGGAGATTACCATCTGAGCTCCATCTGGTTGCCATCCTTTATGCACCACCTGGCATCTGTGCACCATCTGGTTGCCCTCATCTATGCACGACCTAGCATCTGTGCACCATCTGGTTGCCCTCATCTATGCACGACCTAGCATGTGTGCACCATCTGGCTGCCCTCATCTATGCACCACCTAGCATCTGTGCACCATCTGGCTGCCCTCATCTATGCACCACCTAGCATCTGTGCACCATCTGGCTGCCCTCATCTATGTACCATTGGAGCCATTGGTGCACTACATCATAAAGTAGTAACTACATAATAATAACTACATTGGTGTAGATATCATAATAAAACTAATAAATAGATTATTATAATTGTCATTTAAAATCCTGGCTATTGACACAAAAAATTTCAATTTAGTACTGCATTTAAGCAAAAATATTGCGTACTCTCCTTTCCTTTTCCGAACGGGGACTTATTAGTAAAGGAAATCAATGTAAAGCTTCTTAGCTTTAAAAACATTTAGAATTTACCCATGTGTTTAGAAATTGAAGCATTCAACTCCACAAGCAGGTGAGTAAGAGAGAATTGTTATGAATATATTCCTAGTGTTTAAAAAAACTTCCATAAATTCTTCTGAACAACTTGCATAAAGTTGAGTATAACTGTTCAGCACGCCAAAACTTGACCTAAGTTGTGTGTAGTTAATTCAGTTCAGCTACAGACAATACTGACAGTTCAGAAACTCTTTCGCTTTAGTTCTTGTATTTAATTTTTCATTTATTTTCCAGCCGAATTTCAGAACGTAATACGTAAAGTATGAACTTAATAGGGTTATGGTGTGGAAAAATGCAAATCAGGGATTTGTTCCGTATTAAATTTGAAGTATTTCACCGACATATGACCGTAGCTTAAATTTTTCTGAAACTTAGTGAAATTCAATTCAGTTTCTTATAGTAACTTTCTGCGGGCTTTTTTTGAGTCCTTAATGAGACAGAAGTTTCCAGTCCGTAGCAATTAAACTTTTCAATATTTTCGCTGTGAAATTTCTCTTTGCATGAATTTCATAAATGCCACGTTTTCCTCGTCATTCGCCTTGGTAAAAATGTGTTTTAGCTCTGTGCATTCGTGTATTTTAATGCATGTTCTTTGTCTTAAAATATTACTCCAGAGTTATTGCTGTAATGCTTTAATTTAAAAAATCCATTCAATTTTAGATTGAGCCTAAACAATATTCCTGTATTAAAACTACAACACGAATACGTTTCATGTACGTCAAATGTTTGAATAAATACTGTATGTTGGCGTAAACTTGATTTAAATCCGCAGGAACAACCAAAACAAGAGTAATTTTTCTTAAAAAGATAGTAAACACTTCCCTTACTCAATGCAAGAAAGGACCTTAAGCAGGACATGACTGTGTACACTGGCAAATGACTTCGCCAACAAGCTTCTCTAGCGTATGTCTATTTGTTTGTTCGAATAACCAGGCCTATGCTCAGTGTAAGCCTCTCACTGCTCAGTGTTGATCGAGGCTTGAACAAAGAAGGTTGTGCGTTATGAGTTCAGCTCTGCCTTAAGGCCCATGCCTACCAGAACAAACTTTTAATATAGATTTCAGGGATCTCAATTTTAACTGTCTTGAAATTGATTTGTGAATTCGTTGTAGAACAGGAAGCTTTATATGGATTTTGATGTAGGTCTACAAGATTCCTAGTTAGTGTTCATGAGGGAAGTGTTCAGTGATCAGGAGCTGCATTGTAATTAAGCTCAAGTGCGGCTGTGCTGTAAAATTCTTTCTTTTATTTAAGGTAAGTATTTCTTAGAATTAAAACGTTTCATGAAAACAGGATTTGAAGCAAAAAAACAGTGTATAACAAACTGATATGAAAGAATGTACATATGTAACTCATATGAAATGAATGAGAATGTAAAAGACATTTCGTTGGAGAAAATTTTTGAATTTTCTGAAGTCCGCTTCAGAAATTCATGAAGGAAATGTTCATGTTGGTTATTCTTTTCATAGGTAAAATACTAGAAATTTCAATACTTCGATGTTTCCTAAACTGTTTCTTTTGAAAGCGTTTTTCACCTGATAACTAAACTCGTAAACTGATAAGAAGCAGATTAGTTTGTTTGGAGCGTGAAATAAAGTGTTTGTGTGTTAAATTTCATGAAAAACATCTCCATGGATAGAAACATGTGTGATAATTACATTTCATTTTTATTATATTCATATCGTTAGCTCTGAGCTCGTTTTAATTAAAGCCTGAGCTCAATATTTGCAATGGCTTTCCAGTGTGCCTGAATGCCTTCCCGTGTGCCTGAATGCCTTCCCGTGTGCCTGAATGCC
>VCRD01002083.1:38529-90349 GCA_006783055.1 Trinorchestia longiramus
CTTCCTGTGTGCCTGAATGCCTTCCTGTGTGCCTGAATGCCTTCCTGTGTGCCTGAATGCCTTCTTAACCTCAGTCAGACCTGCTAGTTGCTGATAATTAAGATGCATCATATCAGTATATTTTTAATGTATTCTACTACTTATCAAATACCGGAATTATTTTTATAAATAACATTTATCTCGTTATTTGTTAAAAATATTTCATTCACTTGGTGACAAGAAATATCTTTTACACAAACTGGTATAATTTATTGTAGTGAATTATTTCAATACTGATGCTGTCACTGCATTCAATACTGTTCAAATCAAATACTTCATAGATGATTTGTAACGACATTTTTCCAATACTTAGAGCCTGTAAAAGGCCTGTACGGCTTGCGATAATTGAATACCAAATATTTTTCTGAATTTAGCTTTAGTTTCTTGTTAAAGTGTCAATGACGCTTTTAAAAGTAATCTGTTTTGACTTGCGCTGATTTTTATCAGGAAATTATGCGTATGACAACTTTGTGTGTACAAATTATAGGTATGATAACTTTGTGTGTAACAATTATAGGTATGATAACTTTGTGTGTAACAATTATAGGTATGATAACTTTGTGTGTAACAATTATAGGTATGATAACTTTGTGTGTAACAATTATAGGTATGATAACTTTATGTGTAACAATTATAGGTATGATAACTTTGTGTGTAACAATTATACGTATGACAATTTTGGCAAATGAAAAATTTGTGTACGACAACTCAAACAATCATACAATTACTTGTGAAATAATTACTCGTGAATCTCAGAGAAAATATTGAAAAAAGACCAGTCACATTGATGGTTTTTAAAATATCTCATGTTGATAACCAAAACTACGCTCTTTTTAATTGTTCCTAAGCCTTTAGCCAATACTGCACAAGCATCAGAGAGTTCGCCAATACCGCACAGGCATCAGAGAGTTCGTCAATACCGCACAGGCATCAGAGAGTTTGCAATACCGCACAGGCATCAGAGAGTTCGTCAATACCGCACAGGCATCAGAGAGTTCGTCAATACCGCACAGGCATCAGAGAGTTCGTCAATACCGCACAGGCATCAGAGTTTCTACGCACTGTTCTCGAGTGTAGTTTAGAAACAGGAGTATGAAGTTATGTGGTGACAAGGTGGTTGTAATTTGACCCAGCTTTCTACTAAAGAAGGAAAATATTTTTATGATTTTGTTTAGATTTTTTACATGTAAGTGAAATTCCCGCCTGTAAAAACGTGTCTAGAAAAATAAATCTTCATAAAATTTGAAATTTATTTAGATCCAACGATCAAACTCAGTTATACTCGTATCTTCTGTAAATTTCAAAATGTAAGAGCTTAATGAACTAATTATGAGCTCTACGCTACCTAATTTATAAGCCATTAGCTCTGCAGAAGCAAATGTTCGCTATATAGTAATTGAATTTTTATTAATCTTTAAAGAATTGTTGAAAAATATATTTTTGAAAAAACAGGAAAATGTCATATGAAATTTTACACTTGATAATAAGTTATTAGGAATAAATTTGAAGACTTCATGTTGTTGCTCAAGTTGCGTACTGTGAATAATCAGCAATAAAAAAAGCTGAAAATATCATAAGAAATAAAAATTGAATCAAAAACTGATGAGGAACAAATTGGCTGGCGCAATCAAGCATCTCATGTACAACTCAAAAAGAAATCAAAGCCATCACGCAAATGCTAATTCAGTTCAGTAAACAAACACGACTGCGATTTAAAGAGCAAGGAAATATTAACAATAAAATTAAAATCATCATCAACATATTGAGGCGCTGTGAATGCTTGCAGCATGAAATAAATGAGCTGTTATCATGCCTTGAACCTGACAAAGTTTATTGAAAACATTATTACAGCTGGTGAAAACAACTTATTACAGCTGGTGAAAACAACTTATTACAGCTGGTGAAAACAACTTATTACAGCTGGTGATAACAACTTATTACAGCTGGTGAAAACAACTTATTACAGCTGGTGATAACAACTTATTACAGCTGGTGATAACAACTTATCACAGCTGGTGATAACAACTTATCACAGCTGGTGATAACAACTTATTACAGCTGGTGATGACAACTTATTACAGCTGCTGATAACAACTTATCACAGCTGGTGATAACAACTTATCACAGCTGATGATAACAACTTATTACAGCTGGTGATAACAACTTATTACAGCTGGTGATAACAACTTATTACAGCTGGTGATAACAACTTATTACAGCTGGTCATAACAACTTATTACAGCTGGTCATAACAACTTATCACAGCTGGTGATAACAACTTATCACAGCTGGTGATAACAACTTATTACAGCTGGTGATAACAACTTATTACAGCTCTGATTACAATTTATTACTGCTGGTGATAACTTTTATTACAGTTGATGATAACAAATTTTATTACAGCTGGTGATAACAACTTTTATTACAGTTGGTGATAACAAATTTTATTACAGCTGGTGAAAACAACTTATTACAGCTGGTAATAACAACTTTTTATGACGTTAAAATTTCATATGACATTCAAAATTTTATGTTTTCAAATGATCCTTAGATTATACAGCAGTTTTGTTTCATCGTTGTATTGTTCTGAATGTATTTCTCCCTAACTTTATTTTTTCGTTTTCTTTATATCAATGTACACGTGCATTGTTTTCCTAACAAAGGGACTGCCAGCTCCTATTTGTTCATGCTTTACCACTAATTGAATTTTATCCCTGGACAAAGACTCCTAAAAAAATATCTAAGTACTTGAACTAAGCTGGAAAACAAAGTAAATTGAGTTGAATTTAGCCAATCAAAACTCAGATTAGTTCGACATTTTTTCTTGGAGGTTTTTTTGGTAAACTTTTGGAATTCTCTTTACGTTGTCGCCCGTGTGTGAAATTAGTAGACAATAGTTGGAAAACAAATACTGTGAAAACCTGAAAGATGTTACATTAAAACTGTTTTGATAAGGTCTTAGGTTAAGATCATTTATTGTCTCCTTTTTAATTATTTTTTTTCAGCTCCTAAGCTATCAAGCTATCGAGTGAGACTCACATTTAATAAGTAAAAAGGTGTGCCAATTTTATTTTTAAAGCTGTATTAACATGAAAAATTCATGTCCTAGAACTAACTCGAAATAAATAAAAATTTTGGCAAATTGTTTACATTTTTCATTAAAAATAGAATAACAGGGAAATTCTCATAAATTTAAGAATGAAGTGTTCCATGATGAATATTTTCTGCAACTCCCTAGGAACAAAACCACCTTATATTTGAAATCTTTTCATCCATTTGGCAATTACTAATTGAGCGTTCATATAAAATAATTTATTCAACAGATCAATAATGTTCGTACGACAATAATGTTCATAATGTTCGTACGCCGTAACAATAATTTTTATTCTTAAAGTAAACTCATGAAAACTTGACGAGGTTAAGACGCTAAGTACTTCAGTGATATCAAATGAGCTCTGTTCTCTTGCAGGGATTAAATTACTCGCTAGGAAGAGTATTTTTAACAAAGTGACTGGGACATAATCTCTAGAAAAGTTTAACTCATGTCTTAATACTACATTTTACCTTATATACACGGCATGTAAGATCCATCTAGTTAACAGCTAGATGCCACCACCGTGTGTGGTGCTACACTCACAAAAAATAGATGCATTCGTAACAATAAGATGACACGAATGCATCTATTTTTTGTGAGTGTAGCACCACACACGGTGGTGGCATCTAGCTGTTAACTAGATGGATCTTACATGCCGAGTATATAAGTTAAAATGTAGTATTAAGACATGAGTTAAACTTTTCTAGAGATTAAGTCCCAGTCACTTTGTTAAAAATACTCTTCCTAGCGAGTAATTTAATCCCTGCAAGAGAACAGAGCTCATTTGATATCACTGAAGTACTTAGCGTCTTAACCTCATCAAGTTTTCATGAGTTTACTTTAAGAATAAAAATTATTGTTACGGCATGCGAACATTATGAACATTATTGTCGTACGAACATTATTGATCTGTTGAATAAATTATTTTTTATGAACACTCAATTAGTAATTGCCGAATGGATGAAAAGATTTCAAATATAAGGTGGTTTTGTTCCTAGGGAGTTGCAGAAAATATTCATCATGGAACACTTCATTCTTAAATTTATGAGAATTTCCCTGTTATTCTGTTTTTAATGAAAAATGTAAAAAATTCGCGAATTTTTTTTTTTTTTCGAGTTAGTTCTAAGACATGAATTATTCATGTTAATACAGCTTTAAAAATAAAATTATATATTTATGATACCACCTTAGAAATACAGTAATCTTATAAACAAAAGGAAAATGCCAAGGAAACAGTGCTTTAAAAATCTCACAGGTACGGCATTTAACTGCTCAAACTTACAT
Source organism: Trinorchestia longiramus (assembly GCA_006783055.1). Taxonomy (NCBI): domain Eukaryota; kingdom Metazoa; phylum Arthropoda; class Malacostraca; order Amphipoda; family Talitridae; genus Trinorchestia; species Trinorchestia longiramus. The sequence continues at coordinate 42,947 of VCRD01002083.1, forward strand.
TCAGAACTATTTGAAAACGTTTGTATTATTTTATTATTCATTGCACATGAATGGGTGTTTATTTTGAATCGATTTCAGAGATCTAAGCTAAAAAAACTCAGATGCTTCAATTGAATTCTTGAAGCTATATACAGGCTCGAGAATGTATTTTATTTGTGTCATATTCATTAAATTTGCATAAGTGAGCAAAATTAGACGCACATGACTCATTTTTTCTAACAATTTAGAGCAAACATAAACAAAAGCAAAGTGGTCAGTTTATTCACAGTCCATTGATGTGTACACAAGTTTTTCTGGTCATCCCTGAGATCAAAAATTAACAAACTACCCAAAATACAAAAAGTGCAGCAAAATGACCTGGAACTCATTCGTAAAAGCAAAAAAGAGTAATGAAAGAAAACGTGTTCACGGAGCTGAAAGCAAAGTAACGTCATATGTACACTGAGAAAAAATTGTAATTATTCACTCTATTTCAGTTTTATTAGACCCACGGATGTCTCTGATCATCTTGACACACCCTGTACTACAACACCGAATAGTAACTTACACTACCGTCTCCCTGTTACCGTAGAATTAAACATCACAAAACCCGTCTCAAAAACACCTGAATACTACTTTCACCTAATCCTCTCGAGCTCCTTTCATCTGCTGCCCCTGGCCGTCCAAGAAAGGCTCTACGTACTTCTGTTCTATTTTCATCGTACGAAGCGAAGAGAATTCGGTGAGCACCATTTTTTTGGTCGTATTAACGGGGAAATTCATTACTTAAACGGCAAGGGCCTGGCCAATATTTCTCTTTCGAACGCTGCCGTTGCGCATCCGATGAATGCAGGGGGGAAATAAATAGTTTAGGTTCCGAGGTCCTTTAAATAAAAGCTCTTGCAAACTGGTGTAGGTTTCTGTTCGGCCATCCTTGAAGTTGGATGCTCTGTAAGCCAATTCTGCTGGACATCCATGTTATTGAAAAATAAATGAATATAAAGAAGAAAGAAAATAGTGTTTTTCACCCAGTAACAAGGTTTGGTGGCTGGAACTAAATAATTTATTTAGAATGTTCTTGAGTTCAGTAGCGACATGAACAGCCAGTTGTGCAGGTCAAACTATGAGCACAGAAGCTTTTAAATTGGACACGATGTGTAAAAATTATTTATTATTCCATATTGAAAGTCTTTCCTCATTCTGTAAGTGCCTAACTCACTTTTCATGCATACCTGTTTCTTCTACAAACACACGTGTCAATAACAGTGTATAACATCGCTAAAACGACCTTCTAATTGAATAATAGCGCTCTGAGACGTCAAATAGCTATACAGTAATGTAGATGAGTCCCATAGCAGTGAAAAACATGCTGTCCTGCTATTTTATTCATTTCTCTCAGTAAATAAACAGAGAGCTGCTGTTCGTTTCCTTTGGTAAAATGAGTCAGCATGTGTGTTTCAATCGATGTGTTTAATTAAGTTAAATTACGTGTTTAGAGTAGTGCCACACTTCATTTTAAGTAAAAACAAATCTGTCTCAATTGAAAAAATGTCACTTCTCAGAAAGGACCCAATCACAGCTCAGCACAGCCTCGGAACTTGCAGGTATGAATCGCTAGTGCGTGAAAATTTATGAATACATCAACGATATATTAAATAGATGTAATGGATTTCACAAATATTGTTATAAAATTTTCCAAGATTTTTCTAATTTTCTCGTAATAGTTTATATTGGTATACACGCTCACTCATTGCTTGTAGGAAAGATATAAGCATGAGAGCCGACGTCGTTGCCTTAATAATGCACTTAATTAAGAAAATTGCGTTGTAGGCTCGTGCCGCTGCAACCTTCACTGCAATATCAAAATTATTATTTATTGCAACTTGAAAATAAAATAAGTTTTGCACCTCTGCAATATATAAATAAAATTTGTTCCATGCCATGGAATTCTACATCCTTACATAAGTGAGGTGTACATTCACAATTATATTTTTTTTGGATTTCTGCTGAAGCACAACTGCATTGTCGTTATTTTTATTTATGGGAGCTGAAAAATTAATTAAATTTTGCCGCCTGTAGTGGAATTGCACATCCTTGAATCGCTGAGGCTAATATTCAGTTGTAATTGACTTAAATTTAATACCCTTGCAATTTACGATCTAATCTTTTCTTGTGTGATTCTTGAGTGCTTATGAAAAGTGAAATATACATTGCCTCCCTGAGACTCCCTAATTATCAGAGAAGCTCAGTTTACGATAAATATTTACCATCTACCTGAAAGCTCCACCTTTTACCTGACGTACAGCCGCTTCCACCAAGTCGTGCAAGGGAGGCAAAGCTTCCACCAGTGGACGGCTGTAAGTTAAGGCTTGTAATTGGTTGAGAAAATTGCGTTATTGACGTCCAAGTAAAGCACGTAAGTTACTACGCGCATACTTCTACATTTTGCTTCAGGCCGAGAGGGTAGCAGGCAACCCTGAACATCCTCGGCCACTCAGCACGAACAGCTATGCGCAAGGATCAGCATTGTTTTCTGCTGCATAGTTTGCAGGACTCTAACATTTGAACTGATTTCTTAAATTATATTATCCATACCTGGATATACATAGGTGTAGAAAATAAATATTATATGGTATTACGGAAGTGTATTGTATCTCTATTAGTGCAATCCTTGTAGAATGCATTTAAAATTTGTTATTATTTTGTAATAATTAATGTTCGAGCTGCAACATTTAGCACAATGTTAAAGTGAAAGTTAAGCATGGAAATGGTTTATTTTACAATTTCTCTGCTTCCCTTTAACTGAAAAATAAAAAATCCATTCATTGTAATTGAGGAAGAATTTAGTTATTAAAGAAGTTATTTTACATTGTCAGATAGAAGCCATTAAAACATGTGAAATAATAAACTAAGATTGCATTAAGTGGCACTAGGAAATACATGAATTAATAATCACAAAATGAAATATTTTCTTAGAGCTAAAATTGAAGCAGCTATCATGCACGTGAGTCATCGAGTGCATAATACACTTATTCATTCTTGAAGAATTCCTACTTGTTTTGAACTGATGATTTAGTACATAATAAAAGTAAGAACTCTGATACATTGTAGAAAATTATCGCATACGCGTACTTTATAGCAGATGTTGAGTATACTCGTAGATAGCAAGAATACCAACGTTCTTTATTCATTTTTAATTGACTGGAAACTTGAACATCAAGTGACGCTAAATTCATTAGTGTTCGATTTACTTTAACCACAGCATAAAACAAGTGCACCCTTGTTTTCAATTTGTGCGCACTATTCAGGTTCCGTGTTGAAGCTCAGACTGTCTAATTATTTCAGTGGTTGTCGCAATTATTTTGTGGTGGTGAGCGACGTGGCGTGACAGCGACGCATTAGAGGGCCTTGTCGAGCTGTGTGCTCGATAAGAGCCTCTTGTGTGAGCGTGAGTACATCTTTGAGTGGGGTAGAATTGAATAGAGTGGAATAAAATAAAGTAGGGTAGAATAGAATAAAGTAGAATAGAGTAAAGTAGAGTAGAATGGAACAGAGTAAAGTAGAGTAGAGTAGAGTAGAATAGAAGAAAGTATAGTAGAATAGAGTAGAGAGAAGGGTCTCAACAGGACAGCGACCGGAACAAAGGCATAACAGTAATTTGGTTTTCCAATACTTGGTGTCGCTAATTTTAAAACTGGAAACAATTACTTAGTATCGTTAATTTTAAGACTGGAATTAAATACTTAGTGTCGCAAATTTTATGGCAGAAAACAACAATTTTTATACAGTCCAATTCTACTCTAGCCATATTATCATCCAGGGTTGACTCCGCACCAACTCATTCATGTAAAAAGTTTATTTTATTAGATGTGTGTTCATCACACCTGACGAGAGTCAAGTCAGAAGAATATTTTCCATTTCAATGCCTAAAATTTCTATCAACTAATAAAAATTCAACAAATAATATTTCTCAAATGTGCGTCTAGAGTAGATGCATTAAGATCAGTGGATTTTTAAATGTGTACGGTAAATATTTACGCAAGTAGATGGGGACAATAAGTGGTGGTACAGAAGCCTATATTTGCATGCATGAATGCAACTGTAGAAGCGTATATTGAGCACAAAAACATTATTTCGCAGTACTAGAATGTTATAACAAGAAAGTTATAATGGAAGCCCTTATTTAGAAGGAACCTTATCATGACCACATCATTGAAGAACAAACAATGTGATAACGATGTAGTATGTGAATGCAAGTACGCTGATATGCTTAAAATATGTACCTGTTCTAACACTTAAAGAACTCGTTCTCTAAACTCTTATAAGTTTTTTTGCGCAATTACCTAGTCGTGTCTACTACACTTACATATGTTGCCAACATCAGAGGGAGGTTGGAGCTGCGGATGTAACGGATTATTCAATCAACACAAGCACTGCGTGGAGTTATAGGCCTTGCTGCTGTGCCTCCTATGTCACACTTGTTACTTGGTCACCAAGGTCACACTTTCATTCAACCATTCATCTATTCATTAATCAATTTATCCATTACTCATTCATGCATCGACCAATCAATCCATTTATATACCACCCATTACTTATTCACATACTTATGTACACCTTCTTTATGACTCCATCTCTCACATGCCCTCCATGCCCTCCTGTGCCCCCTCCATACCCCCTCTCTGCGTCCTCACTGGTTCCTATTATTATAGTCTCAGTAATGCCAGCCCTAGACGGCAAAAAATAAATTCTAGATATTACAGCAAGAAGCTCACCAGAGCCTGCACCGCACAGACAGAAAATGAGGTAATAATTTGATGACGACCAAGGAGGACATACGAAAATGTGAAAAATATAACATTCCTAATCGTGCAAGTGCAAAAACACTATAAAAAATGTTAATGTTGGTAAACGGGCCTCTTCTATTATATTTAGGCGAATACAACATATTATTTTATGTAGCCAACTTCATTAAAGTTCTCTTTTTTTCTAACAATTTCCTTTTTGTGCTTGCCCTCATGAGCGAAAAATCACATGCTCTTAATCAAGTTTAAGTTCTGAATCAATGTGGATGAATGAACGAGTCCGACTTATGAAGACAAACCAAAAGGTTTCAGTATAATCAATTGAACACCTTACAGCCACACCTGCACAAAGCTTTCAACTCTCTATGAACTTTCCATCACTGCTTCTAAAGTCCTAAAATAAGTTTAATTTCTTCGATCTTCTACAACCTCAAACATTTTTCATTTGTGTTAGAAAATCTAGTTCACATTCAGGGGGTTGGAGTTCAAACTGCCATGTAGTCCTAGGATGTCAGTAGTGTGTGTGCATGCAATTGCCCCATAAAGCAATACTGGCAATAATCGCACATGAATACTTGCCTCGTTGCACTCGCGCAAAGTTTGCAATAAATTGCATGCATCATTAGACAGAATACGTCAATAGTAAATGAGGAATACAGAGAGTTTAAAAAAAGTACTTAATTATTATTAGTAATTTGTGATGGAGTAATTTCGTCATTAAACTTAACCTTGGAATTTTGAATGAATGAAATAGGAATTCTGCCTGAAATAGGTAATAATAAGTATTTTAAGGTAAATAAATAAAGTAGAGTTAAATTTGTGTAAATTAACTAGATAATATTTATGTTGGGTTAGATTGTGCGAAATTTGTATTATTTGGATGTGTGTATACACATTTAATCTAAAAGAAGTTTCTGGGTGCGTAATGGTGGCCTGCACAATGCGTAAGGGTGGCCTGCACAACGCGTAAGGGTGGCCTGCACAACGCGTGATGGTGGCCTGCACTACGCGTAATGGTGGCCTGCACAGCGCGTAATGGTGGCCTGCACAATGCGTGAGGGTAGCCTGCACAATGCGTGAGGGTAGCCTGCACTACGTGTAATGGTGGCCTACCCTGGACTGCACTAGCACACAGCCTGTATTCTGGGGGAATGTAGGCTGTGCTACCTTGGCAGTGTACAGTCCTACACTGTGCTCTACACACGTCACACAGGGTATCCCGTCTACACACTACACGCCGTATCCTGTCTACACGCTAAAGTGCGTATCCTGTTTACACGTTAAAGAGCGTATCCTGTCTACAGGCTAAAGAGTATATGCCGTATACACGCTAAAGAGTATATGCTGTACACACGTCACAGGGTCACCGAAAACATTTTACGCTTAGTTAACCGTGCTACATTGGATTGTTAAAATGTCAATGTAGGTGCATTTGAATGAAATAAAATGAATCCATTCTTTTCTGTAATAGATAATTGGTTCAACTAATTTATGCAAACTTGAATTCTAAAATGTAGATTTTATCTACCGACAACTTAATACTTTATAGAAAGAAACAGTCTGCTACACGACACTTTTTAGGAACGAAATCTCCATACTTGGTTTTACAGCAATAAATTAAACTTTTTTCTAATGAATTCCTATGCAAATATATTCGTAAATAGAAATTCAAATTCTGTCTACGCTTCACGCTTCGTTTCTTATGTAGACTCGTCGATAATTTCTATTCAGATTTTCCTTTGTGAATGAGACGAGCAACGCTAGTCTGTGATGCGGGAGCTTTTCGTTTCACGCGTCGGAATCTAGATGAAAATAGCAAGGAAAAAAGTTCAGAGAATTTGGTGTTGATCAAATTTTTCCAATAAAGTGATAAGAGGCACGGGAAATTGCTACCAGTGTCACTAACTGTGTTCAAAATATGAACATAAATACACTCGGAATTTGTGTGACATTGCTCAGACAACATGGCAATTTGAAAAAAGCATGAACAGATTTGCTAAAAATAAACATGTTTTGAAACCGTACAAATGAATTGAAGCTCAAGCATTTACACACAGAACTTTTCCAAAGCACATAACCACATTTCATATAAGTTTGAACACAAAGACGTTTCTGGTTATGAAATCTGGTACATCGCCTCAAAATTCAGCATTCTGTCACGGCAAGAAGACTGTGCTCTCTTGACTGCCGAGCGTAAACAAACACCAAAGATTCAAGCCACTGGTCTTGAACTCCAGTCTAGTTCATGAATGAGGGACAAGTTTTGAAGTAGAGGGACTTTACTCTTCAATATGCACTACAGACTCAGACACAGCAATTGCAATTGAGATCGTGAGGCACGTCTTGGTTTAAAGACCAGAAATTGTAATGGGAATCAGAAATTGTAATGAGCATGCGACACACAAGCCTCAGCTCTTCCTTTGGAAATTGGAGATTGTGAAGGATATTGTGAGTTACGAAAGAATGTTAGGACGTTTGTAAATTCTAATGAACGTTCCTTCAAATAACTGACTAAATTAATTTAAGCAAACTTATGGGGTAAATTTAACAAACTTTAACTAAACTTTTGCATATTTTCTTCTTAAAATTTAAAATGCTTATTTTGCCTTCTGCACTTATTCATTTTTAATTAAGAAAGAAGGAAATATTCTGCTAAAAGGTTTTATTATTAGAAAGAAAAAGGTTTCCAGTAACTTCATCGTAATGATTGCAAGTTTATATCAATTTATTAATATTAAAGTTTATATTAGGGGAAACTTTTAACAACCATTAAAAACTGCGACCAAAAACAAGGGAAATTACAAATAAACATTCATAATCACAACCACATGTGGGGGACATTCTAACACCACAACCACAACCACATATGGGGGACATTCTAACACCACAACCACAACCACATAAGGGGGACATTTAACCACATTCTAACTGCACACAATTAGAACTTAACATTAGCACAACCCAATATACCACCGTGTTACAGCACTCTAGTTGAAAAATTATTTTAGTGCATTGAAATATGTTTGTCAGAACACAAACATCAGTGTTTTCATACGTCAACGTCTTTAATAAACCTAAATGTTTGGCAAGTCTCGTAAAATAATGAGGTAAGTGTTGCTATGTGGAAAAATCCAAGTTCTCTTTCGATTTCATTACTGACAGAATACGAATTAAAGCATTTGAAGCCATCACCAATTCGATGTCTTTAGAATATTAAAGACGAGAAAGGATACTAAATGTTCTAAAGAACATTAACGATTCACAAATATACTTTTAAATGAATAATCACTAGTTATTATGAGTTCAGAACGATATGAAGAGAAACCACCAGAAATGGTGTCATTACGAATGGCTGTACTAAGTCTGTTCATATGAGGTCTGTGTTAATTCACCATATAGATGAAGTTTAATTTAAGTCAAAGTAACCCTGAATTGACTGAATTACTTTTGGGTGAATCTGCATTAAACCTGCGTTAGACCTGATTAAAATTAATTATGTCTGCATTAAAACTGTTTTAAGATTATAATAAATTTAACTTAGAACTGAATTATACGTGGTTTAAGTTTAATCAAAGTCAATGTTTGGTAAAAAATCAGTTGAATAATACATAAACGTGGATTAAGCTTAGATTAGGTACAGACAATAAATATGTTAGTTTAAACTTAAATAAGTACACAGATGGGAGTTAATTATGGATTAGCCATGGACTAAGCTTGGATTAGCTATGGACTAAGTATGGATTAGCCATGGACTAAGCTTGGATTAGCCATGGACTAAGCTTGGATTAGCCATGGACTAAGCTTGGATTAGCTATTAACTAAGTATGGATTAGCCATGGACTAAGCTTGGATTAGCCATGAACTAAGTATGGATTAGCCATGGACTAAGCTTGGATTAGCCATGAACTAAGCATGGATTAGCTATGAACTAAGCTTGGATTAGCTGTGAACTAAGCTTGGATTAGCTATGAACTAAGCTTGGATTAGCTATAAACTAAGCTTGGATTAGCCATGAACTAAGCTTGGATTAGCCATGAACTAAGCTTGGATTAACTATGAACTAAGCTTGGATTAGCTATAAACTAAGCTTGGATTAACTATGAACTAAACTTGGATTAACTATGAACTAAGCTTGGATTAGCTATGAACTAAGTCTGGATTAGCCATGGACTAAGCTTGGATTAGCCATGAACTAAGCTTGGATTAGCTATGAACCAAGTCTGGATTAGCCATGGACTAAGCTTGGATTAGCTATGAACTAAGCTTGGATTATCTATAAACTAAGTATGGATTAGGCAACGACTAAAGTCTACCCGAACTTGCCTCAGAGACAGCAACTTTAGCGAACAAAGTTCCATGATTGCATTCCTGAATGCCTACTTTAGGTAGTGGATTGCCGGGTCAAGTTGACTCATGTTTCTCATTTAATGAACTTTATTGAATTTATCTCATTACTTCAAAGTTGAAATTATCGAAATTTGCATCATAAACAAGTAAAATAATGCATGTATTTCGACTAAGAAAATCTATCGAGAAAACAGAAGATAAAAATAATTGCACATCGTCCTAAATACACGCATTGGTGACACCCTTATCTGAACAATTGTTGTGTCTAAAAAATATTAATCTTCTTCAAGCATCGCCTGAAAATTATTCCTTTGAATTAAACTACATGAAGTAATTTTCAGCCGCTTTAAACATTCTTATGAACATATTTCGAGCATTCATGAGTCGCCTTGATTAACTCGCACACTAACGCAGTCTGAACTTGTGTTTATGTCTGCAATCTGCACCAGAATTATTTTCCTTCTGAGCTCCTGTGCTTTGTTTGTGTGCTTACTGAGACCTCAAGTTTATAGTGAAGTAAGAGGAACAGAATGTATCCCTAATGCCCTGTTTTAATTTTTATTCTTCTAAGTAAACTAAAGCATACAAACACGTCCAAGACACTCACTTGAACAAGTTTTTAATCTCGAGCCTGCTTCCCTCATCATTGACTCTTCTTGTCTGAGTGTATAATTAAATTAACATATCTAACTTCACAGCAAGTCTTCTGTAGCCTTCAGAAATTGATTGAGTCTCAATGAGATGGATGACAAAACGTACATAAAATTGTAGCTCTATTTAACTGAAGTGAGATTTTATTCTTCCTTGACTACTCTTTACAAAATAGAACCATTATTAATGGTAAAAATTGTTTAATAACTTTGAAACTTTATCTTTTCAGGCCACGCTATTAATATTTGAATTTATATAACGCTTCGATTATCTATTATCTCTTATTATAGTCTATTTTTAAAATCTGTTATTTGCATGAGCTAAGGAGACTATTCATTTCGCAATAATTTAGTTTTTTCTTCATCATACGCAATTCTACATGAAAAAACTAGCATGTTAAACACCATGTCTGCAATATGAATACAATACCAATATTTTTATTAAAAATATGCAAATGAATATAACATGAACATTTTAAATACAACACCAACATTTTGAATACAACACCAACATTTTAAATACAACACCAACATTTTGAATACAACACCAACATTTTAAATAGAACACCAACATTTTGAATACAACACGAACATTTTGAATTATGAACAGTCTTTTAATAAAGAAGTTTGTGAGGGTAAGAGCTCCTTGCTGCTAGCTGATGGAAATACCGGATTATGAGGTCTAGGACTTCTATCAAACACCAGCGCTTGTTTTCTAGCGTTATTTTAGACTTTATAATCTGATGTTGCTGTAGGACTTATTTTCAAATGATGATGTAGGCCTTGTTTGCTGAAATTGCTGTAGACCTATTTTTTTGATGCTGCCGTAGGCTTTAGTTTCCGATGTTTTAGTAGTCCTATTTTTTTGATGTGGCAGTAAGCCTAATTTTCTGATGTTGCACTAGACCTAATTTTCTGATGTTTCAGTAGGCTTTACTTAAGGCAGTGAGGCCGAGCTAGCAGTCAGAGGCTCTTTGTATAATCAACTCCCGGGCCTTCATTACAGCCCTTGCCGTCCACCAAAAACAAATTAGTAGCTCTTTTATCATAGTAAATATAATGCTCCAGCAGTCTCTGTTACTCAGAAATGACTTTAAAGAATGTGCAAAGGACTGTGCATGCTAAAATACTCTAACAGAAACTGTTTGTGGGTTGGTTAGATCCAACGGCCTTAACTTTCCGCATAGAAATTTTTATACAAGCCTGTTATTTTTCCGTTCTCTGATTCATGTCCTATTTTGCAGAACCATACAATTTTTTAACCCGAGAGCTTCGAATATTAGCTATATTTATTATTTTTTTTCGAAATTTATTATTTGTTATGACTTCGCTTTTTCTAAAGAGCTTGTTCATGCATTTGATGACACACATTTATATTACTAAGCTCTATGAGAGCCTCTACACAAGGCACAGCAGACAATGGAATTCTAAAAGCAAAACTAACTAGCGTATCTTTTCCAAACTCTTTTCCCCTGTTAGGCCACGGCGGCACATCTGGTGGTCGACTTGCCGAGGCCGAGACACGCGGAGTAAACACAAAAAAAGTCATTTTCGGTTCAAAGTAAAAACTTGCGAGCATATTATTTACCATATCTATAAACCATGTCGGAAAATACGTGTCTCATTAATAGTTTTCAAATAGCAGTATTTATTATAAAACTCACCTTTCAATTCGCTGTACACCGATACTACAAATTTACTCACTAGTCTTAATGTGCGTAATGAAATTAAAATGTCCATTTTAATTTTAACACAACAATTTTTCTCAGAAGTTGCCGTGCTCGGAGTGTGGTAGCCATGTTGCACAACACAGAAAATGTTCTTCATGTTATATGATCTAAAGTTCTTCTTGAATCTAGAATGATTGAGGCCTTAGAGCCAACAAATTTGAAAGAACAGTTTTTCAAATACATTAATGTGCTTATGATATTCAACAATTTTTTTTTGTTTTAAATTCTTAAAAACTATGTAAAAAAGCTTTTTATGTAAACATATGTGATGGAAAAGTATGATCATGAAGCTCATAAAACATTTTTCCTTGTACAAGAAGTCAATTCCAGAACAACTATGGTCATCAAAACGTCCTCAAAAATCCAGCAAAAACTATCCATGAGTAGAAAAATATCAAGTCGAACAAATCTCAAAATAAAAGTTCAATTTCTACATTCTTGGCTCACAAGAAAACTGAACAGCCTTTCAATGGGACAATTTCAGCTAACAAGGATCTTCTTCAATCCAAGATAAAGTAGCACTGCTTCCTCTTTCTCCCTCTCCCTCTCTCTCTCTCCCACCATCATCTACCGATGGGCTCTCGGGCAGCATTTTCTGGTGACATCAACAAGCTCAAGAGCATCCATCCATCCCTGCTATTGTCTCCTCCCTTGCCCTCTGAAGCTGCACTATGAAGCAAACAAAGTGAGTTCCAGCAAGCTAGAACTCGGCCCCAGTCTTCCGGGCAGTTAATTGATGGTGGCGCACAATCCCCGTGGAGTTTACGCCAAGCCCATGCACGACGGATGGATATTTATAGGGCAGTTGTAGTTAACAAACGCACAGTTGAAGATGCTCACATCATATCCCATGCTATGATGCAGCGCTGCCTCAAAGTGGTGCTATAGTTCTTCCTCTGCTGATTGTTGTGGATGAGTGATGAGAGGAACACTCGTTTTAAAAGAAATTTAAGCAATGTCGTTCCCTTTCATAGGGGTGCAATTCCATGTATTGCTGACGTTCACAATTTCGCAGTGCAATGCAACAATGTTGTAAAACTCTTGATTTCTCTGATTCACTCTGTTGTTTGTTTTTTCATTTATTCTTGAAAGGTTCCTATAATTGTTTGAGTTATGCTGCTGCTGCGTGTATCACGATGCCTCAATGAAATATAAAACATATATACGTCTTACTTATTATATTTCTACACATTTAACTTGCATTTTCCATTTATCTTCAGACACTGGTTTTATCGGATAAATAACAAGTTTATGCACTTCCGTTCCTGCCACATTCCTGTACTTAAGAATGCTTTACAGTCTTCCTTGGCTGGCTCACTCATGATGCTTAGTTGACAGACTGGCATGAGTGACACCTGACAGACTCACTGACCGACTCACGACTGGCACGAGTGACACACCTGACAGACTCACTGACAGACTGACATGATTGACACACCTAACAGACTCACTGACAGACCAACATGAGACACAGCAAACAAACAAACAATCTTTATTTCCAATCAAGTACACAGTACATAGACATTTAGTACATTGGTTTTTAAATTCTTAAGGTTAACATTCTTAGAGTAAGGATGATGGTGAGCTCCATGCGACGATCCTGGGATGTGTCCATGGGCGATGAGTTGAGGTCTTACCGATAAGTGCGAGCTCACGGCGTGAAACGAGAAACAGCTCGTATTCATTGCCGGGTTTCGAACCCGCACGCAGTCTTTCTGCACAAGCAGAGACCCGATACAGAACACGGGCCGCATACCACTCGACTACGGTGGCTGCTACAACGCAATCTAATACCTTTGCTTTACCGAAATATAGCAGTTTCATGAATTTCAGTTCTTTGCCATCGTAAGTTGACAATAAACGTCATGAAGAACAACTCAGATTGAAATGAATACAAATTTATAGAATCAGTATCATACTACCATGAATTTTGAGACAGGCCTGAGAGGTCTAGAGGCATAAACTGAGTTCCATTTTCAGTAGTTTCTCTATCAAAAGACCGATCTTTTCTTCTTTTAACGACTCAATCAAACGCCATATGAGGTTCACTCTAATTTTCAGGAGCAAATTAGTTCTAAAGCCTAACAGAAATGAATTGTTTCTAACGCCCAAAAATGGGGTAAAAACTCCTTCTTCACTGCCATACATTTACAAATCCGTCGGCAGCAGCAACAACAGCAGTGGAAATAAGTGCTTTAATGGAGTATGCCGTTGTCATAAGTCTTTGTAGCCGAGCTAGCAATCTTGAACAAGTCTTTAATTCATCTCAGTCGGGGCTCCACCCTCTAATTTTATTCTCTAAGTCTTTGGTGGAGTGTGCTTCCTCAATCTCGCTGCTCCGATGACCCTGTCTAGGCAGACATGCTAGTTATTCCTTCTAATGCTCCTAGGGAGACTTGATTTACATGCGCACATGCAACCATTCATTTGCAATCATATTTCTTTTACCATGCGTAATAATTATTGATCTGGTGTAAAATTCATAAATCTAAAGGGATTCTTTTTGATCGATGCTCAATTATTCGTTATGAGGAGCCATTACTTCGTCATCGTTATGCTTTTTAGCTACTTGTTCTGAGCAACAGATTCATGTGTAGTATTTCTTTCATTAACTGAACAGCCCTGATAAATTATAATCCTAGAATATTAACACTCTTTTATCACAATTTCATGTTTTTGATAAAGGTAGTAGCATTTAGGGGGCATATAACTGTTCTAGCAGTGTTTCCAAATACAGTACATTATTTTTTATAGATCCGGCTACGAGTATGTGTCCGAGAACTCCAAACAGTGCTCCAATCGTGACAGCAATCTTTGTCGACAAAATTGCACAAAATTTTCATATATCACAGCATTTCATATATCACAGTATTTCATATATCACAGGATTTCATATATCACACGATTTCATATATCACAGGATTTCATATATCACACGATTTCATATATCACAGGATTTCATACATCACAGGAGTATAAAGACATTCTTCAATGTCTTTTAGCAGCGACATTCCTTCACATCCCAACACAAAATCGTTTTTTCAGCACTAAATGTTCTTCAATTTCCATAATTCATCTACAACTATATTTTCTAAAGGTCGACCTTTTTGTGGAGGGCTATGTGTGAGGGTAAATTACTGTAATTTATAACTGCTTTCCAAAATTAAAAATCTTCTCCGAAATTATCCCTAGATTTTGAGTGATAGCATCTTCTTTAAAAAACTTGATATATAACTTACTGTCAATGAACAGGTGCAATGCTGAGGTACAGGTACAAATTCAAACATATGAAGATATTTATTCAGAATCTCTGCTGCATCTCTTAAATAAATTATAGATTTAAAATGGCTGCCAATAGAGTTCTCATAGTTGAATAAATTTTATTTAAAGATACATGTAAAAATTTCTTTCTATAATTAAATTATTATAACTCACTTCACCAACAGGAAAACTTACAAGTTAGACTACCAATGTTGAAACTAACTGATTTTCTTAAACCCCCATCACGTAAATATACCAATTTATAAATGAGCTGATTAGTTTACAACACACTTAGTAAGTACACTAATATTAGAACTAGTTATTTTCCCGAACTGTAACTCCTCTACTTCCCAAACCAAGTCACAGAACGCTCAAAACTTTCATCGTTATAAAATTTTTCGTCAAATATCAGTTCATTAATGACACAACTCGATATTTTGATGTGGACTTCCAGCATAAAAGTTCGCCCGTGTTTACTCGATAAGAGTAGACGATACTGCAATAGGGAAATTTGTTTACATGTCAAAGCATTTGTATCTAAACACACACCTGCCTCTGCATTGAAGTGTTCAGTAAATACAAGTGTTGTCCCAGCCTCGTGCAGATAATAACACAAGTAACGTACAATATTGTTCTGCCATGCATTAACGCACTGCTGCCTGGTCATTGATTTTTCCTCGGCTTTTATCGTAATTTAGAGCTTTAATAGTTTAGTGGTTTTTCACAGTCGATTTATCTCTTTTTCTGAAAACCATTGAAGCTCAGTCTCCATTCGTAATTCATGAACTCCTCTAAATCATAAACATTTGAATTTTCTTAAGCATTGAAACCTGTGCCATTTTCATTGACAGTTCGCTCATTATTCTCCCAGCATTTGTTCATCATTCACATTTCGGTCCATGACCCGCTCCACTCTTTCATAACTGCCCAGTATCCCTTTAATTTCTTCGTGCTATATTAAAATATATACTCCAGCATCTAACACTGATCTGTAGCTGCAAATACACAATTACTGTTCAATAATTGCCTATAAATTGCTTCACATGTCACTGTCAAAAACTTTATGCTGGACTCTAGACAGACCCTCACAAAATTGCGTCTGGCATCTAGACTGTACGTCGGGCATCTAAACTGTACGTCTGGCATCTAGACTGTACGTCTGGCATCTAAACTGTACGTTTGGATCTAGACTGTACGTCTGGCATCTAGACTGTACGTCAGGCATCTAAACTGTACGTCTGACATTTAGACTGTACGTCTGGCATCTAAACTGTACGTCTGGCATCTAAAAGCTACGTCTGGTCCCCGAAGCGTACGTCTGGCATTTAAATTATACGTCTGACACTTGCTGTGTGTTCATCAGCAGCAGATCTGACAACTAGATTGGCTTCCAATGTCGTCAAAGAAAAAAGTGCACATAAAAGCACTCCCAATCTGCACAGACAGTTCGACGAGAAAAACAGCAGCGCTAAGAAACGTGTTAACTCATCATTTGT
Organism: Trinorchestia longiramus; assembly: GCA_006783055.1. Classification (NCBI taxonomy): domain Eukaryota; kingdom Metazoa; phylum Arthropoda; class Malacostraca; order Amphipoda; family Talitridae; genus Trinorchestia; species Trinorchestia longiramus. The sequence goes on from VCRD01002083.1 coordinate 59,215, forward strand.
CATTTTGTTTTTATCGAAGGATGATATTTCCGGGGAACTTTTGAAATATTGAACGCTTCAGAAACTTTTCTTCATGGGTATTTTTGCTGCTCTGAGTTTTTGAGGTAAACGTTTAATAGCATTTATAGTAACAAAAGGAAATAAGACGCGAATTATGTAAACTTTTACGTGATGAAAACTTGTAATCGATATTGTAGGGATATCTGGTAAAACATTTTGAGTGTTCCTTGTAAAAATTTAAAGACGTGTTCATGTCTAATGTTCTTAGACGTAGGATGAGCTCTGAAGAGAGAAAACTGGAAGTCCTCTCTGTTTGTAGGCACAGAACTCGCGTCTCATCACGACTTCCTGTGTGATGTAAGAGAGGCATTAGAAAGTTCCACGATATTTGCTGCATTTCATACCAATAAAGTTCTGGTAATTCAAAAAAACTCCTATTATACGCTGAGCTACATTTTTCGTAAAATTTTGGTATTGTATACAGCAATTATCAGTGGAGATTATCAGGAGAACTCAATGTAATTATCACAGGAAATTATCAGCGAAGTCCGTAGCCATTACCACAGAGGATAATCAACAAAGCCTATAGCCATTTAATCCAAGCAGTCATCAGTGAAGACTGTAGTCTATTATCACTCCCTAAGAAGACAATTTCGAGAGGATATGCTCTAGGAGACGAGTATTGTCCTCTGCTACAGCACACAATATTTTTCTGTTCATTAATCCTAGACTTTGACGACATTACTGGTTGTCTTGAGATGTGGTTGGTTAGTAAAGGGAAAAATATGAACTGAACTTTTAGTTTAACATGCTGGTGAGTTAATTAAGTCAACAATTGAAGGGTGGACTGCACTAGTGGACTACTTGCATTTTTTCCCGTGGTAAATATAATATATTTTCCACGGGAAAAAATGCAAGTAGTCCACTCCCGTGCTGTCGTTAACACAGCGCTGACAGAGGCGATTACGATCCAGTAGTTTACTATATGAAGGGTGGACAGCACTAGTGGACTACTTGCATTTTTTCCCGTGGGAAAAAATGCAAGTAGTCCACTAGTGCTGTCCACCCTTCAATTGTCGCTCTATCGAAAGTAGCCTTGTCTGTACATGCAGGCATCAAGCGCAGAGCTCAATGGAGGGTAGTTTTCAAGATCAAGTCTAACAACTCAGAGCAAAGAAGCTGACGCTCAACATAGTTGTTCGTGCTTGGTAGTGGGTGTGTGAAGGTGGCTGGAGCGATGAAAGAAAAAGAGTCTGCCACTGAAAAAAAATTCTATACCAGATACCCTCCATGTATAACATAAAATATTCAGTTGGTTTCTTTTGCTTCGATGATGGTAAAACATATGTAATGAACCCACCTGAAAAAAATTAACCCCTTCAGTCCCCTTGTCCAGTGTATTGGAAACCCTTGAAAATGCAAAAAAGGATTTCCCTGCAAATCATGATGTCCAACGTATTGGACAAGCAATTTTGGACAAATTATTAAAATTTTAGAAGCGTTTTGCTTCAACTTAGTCAATGTGGTTTGTTTTTGAAGATGAATAAAGTTTTTCAATGAAAACTATCGTATTTTTAGGCCATGACTGGAGGGGTTAAAATAAAACAAAAATTTAACCAATTTTTCTTACTTTATACAGTCATTTTAATTTCGTTAATAAACTGGTGAGATTTCTGAGATAATAAAATACAAGATTCATTCATTAAATTTCTTATCTACGCCTCTGCATCGTCTATGCTACAGCCCACTGAGTATGGTAATTTTACGTGCACCTCCATATTACCATTAACCCCTCATTTTAGGGTAATTTTAAGTCCTAAGCGTCTGCGATAGGGTAATTTTGAAGCTCTGCTAAGGCAATTATGAGGCTTAGCGACGGTAGTTCTGAGTTTGCAGCATCACAATGCCATAATTTACGATTCTCTTCAATCGATAAGGATGTTTGACCTAAATTCCAAAAAATCCTAGTCTAACCTAATTCAGTGAAATAATCGTCGAACAGTTCAGTTTGACGCGGAATAAATTACTCCTGCATGTGCTGTTTGATGGTACCCTGATTGTATTCGTGTTGGTTGATGTCAACATTTACTCCGAAACTCTGTTCCCAGAAACTGAAAAGATGTTCAGAACTTATCTCAAAGGATATTAAATGGCTTTTCATATATGAAGTATAGAGCTGTAGAATAGAACATAACATTTCCTTCTAAACATTCTTTCTTAATTAAACCAAGGGACCAGTTCCTCTGTTCCCATGTACGGTGCTTCAAATTCTGTTTTAACTCGTCGAAGCGAAATACAAGTGCATTTAGCCAAATTCGACATCCACCTATATAACTTTCTTTCACGATCAATAGATCGAAAATATCCCATATTCTCGGTTTTGTGCAGAGGGATTTAAATTTTTGTGTTGAAAATGGCCGAAAAATCGCAAGTTCATAGTTACCAGAATTCAACATCCATCTAAAATTTACATTTTAATGTTGAGCAAATTAAAAGAATGCAAATTTTTTCTGCCACATGTAGAGCAGTTTAAGTTCTAAGCGTTGAATGGCTGAAGCGAAACATAAGTTCAGTTTTGCCTCCAAAAAAACTTTCTTTCAAGCTCAACAAATGGAAAGAGTCCAATTTTTGCGGGAGCTTGTAGAGCGCTTCAAATCCTCAGTGCAAACTCACACGAGCAAAACGTAATCGGCTTCTTGAAATGTGCAGGATTTTGGGCGATGGAAGCGAGCAACTCAGATTAAAACCGCATACATTACCTGGTCCCTCTCGCCCCCAAACACTCACCATATTTTCCAGGGATTTAAGGCGTGATCTCAGTGTAGCAACAAGATCGTGGTCACAAAATCTACAAGTGTGGAGCTTTTTGATGGAGTTTTAAAATATAATCGTGAATTTTATGGAATTTCGTTGCAGTGTTTGGATGTTCAAGAACTTTGAAATATTTAACCAAGCCCCAGCTTGGTCGACTGGTGAGCGAATCTGCTTGCGAGCGGAAAGACCTGGGTTCGAATCCCGTTGCCGACATGGTTGACGCGGCTAGAAATACGGCATGGGACTTGGGTAAACAACCGAATAATTATCGAAGTAATTATCCGACCCAAGAATGGGCCAGAAGGTTCGTTCCTAGAGTCTCATTCTATTCTATTAAATACATTCATGTAGGGTTAAGTTAATTCAAGGGCATTGATAATGCCTAAATCCAGTGAATATGATCGTATTTTCTACAATTAGTTAAATTTGTCAGTATAAACACTGTAGACTAACTGAAGTAAAATATTTACTTCTGTAGAAGATCCTTGTGCCTGCGATTCGTGTTATTGTTTTTAAAACTTACTGAAAATTTCATGCGCTGTTATTTTGTTCTTTGAATGATAATAAGCAATTTTAAATACACATAGAAACATTTATTCAGTTAGGCCAAACGCAGTCTTCCCAGCATCTCTAGTTACAAAACGCAAACGAGCATTGGTTGTCGTCAGCAGAAAACTTAGTTTTAAATTACTGGTTATTAATTCTGAAATATTAAATAACTTGGTAATAAATATTTGGTATTTTCATTTTAAACTGGGCATTCGATTCTTCTTGACTGAATAGTCAACGTATATGAACTAAACAAATAGTCCACCTATCTAAAAAGCGTGTTATTCATTTCAAATTCACTACCTACGATATATGTAGCTTGCGTTTACAGCAAAAACCTGACAGATTTTCATATATGATGCGTAGACCTTATGGTTATGGTCATGGTCATGGTTATGATTATGATGTAATGCTAAGGTTATGGTCTACAGATAAGGTAAAACAAACACATAGGCTTTCGTAATTTCGTTCAGTTAAGATCCCAAAAAAGCAGGTGGATTAAACAATAATCTTATTTACGCAGCATTATAGTCTTCATGTTATTGAAACTGCTTGTTTTTTATGAGACCATTAAGGAATTTTAATATTAATTAGGGACTTCCAAATAAATTGGTGATTACTAATTACACAGCCATAACAAGAAAAAACCTGGGTGTGAAAAAAATACAAGATAAATTACAATATTTTCACCATAGATCAATCTCAAACTACGAGTATTTCATTGATTTCATCACATCTCATCAATCTCATAATATTACTAAAATTTTACCATATACGATTAATTTTACGATGTTTCATCAATTTTATCATACAATCTACATTTCACCATACCTCATCTATTTCACCATACCTCATCTATTTCACCATACCTCATCTATTTCACCATACCTCATCTATTTCACCATACCTCATCTATTTCACCATACCTCATCTATTTCACCATACCTCATCTATTTCACCATACCTCATCTATTTCACCATACCTCATCAATTAGCTGCACCCTCTGGCAGGTGTTTGACTTTTTGATTGCAGTTTTCCCGAACAAAACGAGTATTTCCTGCCCACCAAAGTCAATTAAAAGGAAAAGCAATATTTTACTGAGGAAATATGGTAACACAAATGGTGGAATTTTTATGAGCTGTGACGTAAAAAAAAACAAATTTTGTATTCCTGTTGTACTGTAATGATTTGTAGAACTTTTCTCAATCCTACGTTATTGCATTGCAGTCATCTTTGTTGAATGAAAGGGGTATGTGGTGGACTTAGTGAAACTAAATCATCAGTATCTAAATCAATACATGATACGCTTATATGAGGAGTGACACATAATGTATGAGAAGTGAGGCGTGATGTATAAGAAGTGATGCGTGATGTATGAAACCATTTTCCTTGATCAAACTCAGACTTGGAAGTCAACTTGATGTACCCATCAACTGTGATGGACTCGTTGACCCTACAATCACCTAATGGAGTCCAGCTGCTCTCTTATTAATCAAATGGAATTGCCTGAGTAACTGGCCAATGAGAAAGCAGATTGTGAGGAGCAAAATTAGTATTCTATTCCCTGATTGGCTGCTAGTATTGCGTAGCTGCTCGGTAATGATCTCGCCTATCTGGAATAATTCATTCAAAGCTAATGAATATGATATGAACTTAAATTACCTCACTTCCTCCAGAGGTAAACTAATAATAAGTAAACATAGTGGCAGCGTCAGTGAGACACTCACGCCTCAGAGACGAGCTCGAGTCGCAATAAAATTTAATAATTAGTAAAGTCAAATGTTTTAACTGTCAAATTTTCTATTACTGTTTGATCAAATAATAATTGATTGCAGCATACAGGAGTTGTGAGTTTTCGACATATTGTAAGATTTATGATATTTTATAATTCACAGAAGATGATAAAATATCATTTGTTTATCTTAATCAGGATGGTTTCTTTAAAATGGTCAATTAACTCGTGTACAACTTTTTCCTATTCCATGACGATCAAATGAGGGGAAAGCAGTCCTTAATCTCGGTTGACACTTGAATATACATTCTTTGTTCCTTGTCCCTATTGCCTCGTTCTTCAGTTGCGATAAAAAAGAGCATACGTTGCATCAATTGAGAAATAATAAAAATGAGATCAGGTTTTTCGTCAGCTCGATGGTAGCTAGTATACAGGATTAATTAATTATTCAGAGAACTTCAGCAGTATGGCTCATCAATGTTTCATTATTGCGTAAATTTGCACTTACAAAAACAATCAAACTCTTATTACACGCCTGCACATTGTAAGCCTTGTAGGAGTAAAAGCTCTGTATGTCTGAAAACGTGCAATAATTTGTATGTCTAGAATTTTCAAAACGTATTAATTTATTCGAAGAATTGATATCTGTGAAAGATACAACTAGGGAAAATAAGTTTGTACAAGCGGTAAAAGACGCAAAAAAAATTTCTTTATAAGAAAATGCACTGTTATCCTTCTTAACTGACATTACAAACTCTGAAGGCCTTAACGCTGCAATCCTTGATGTTTGGTTCGTGTGTTGACACATTGAGGTGTATACTCATGCTGGTGCGCCTGCAGTTATGGGTTACTTAAAAAGCGAAAAGGCTGGAAACTCATTTTTTGTGAAGACGTATTATTCCAATTCCGTTAAATTCCTACTCTAACCATAACTATAAAGAAAAAGTGAAAAATTATTCCTAAATGTGAGCTCTGCAGCCTATGAGGTCAATCAGAATACTGCAGTTTTTCAAACAGGTCACAAATTCATCAGAAGGCAAAACAAGGATCAATAAAAATATATTTTTCATAACATGAATCTCTCCACTAACATCAAAATCAATTCCCATTCTTGAAAATCTATATTGAAGAGAATAACTTTTCTACGAAAAAAATATGTCAGCAATTTTTTAGTGACCCTGTGAATCCGTAACCCAAAAAAGACTTTTTCTTACAAAAATGCGTGTCTAGAGCTCAATGAAGTCCAACAATTGGTGCCAATAACAGAGAGAGGGGGCAGCAAGAGGGGTCATATGGGGGAAGTGTAGACAGAGCCCCCGGGGCAACTGAAACAAATAGACCGCACTTCCCTGCGATGAAACCAGTTTCATTTTCTTGAGTACTCTTCTAACCCCTGGCAACCTTGGACAGTTTTAGCTGAACTTTGTTCAGCCTTCAACTACAGCGCTCACCCTTTATCCTGAAACTTTACCTTATTATAGAAGGCAAAACTTCATCAACGCTGCTCGACAAGTTATAATTTAGTACAAATTACTTCTGTTTAACTTGTAATACCGGGTGTACTAAAAGTAGGGTTATAGTTGCTTCATTATCTGTTCCATCTTATTGTACCCCTACTTCTGGCACAGCCTGTATATCATAATTGTATAGCGCTATGTTAAATGACATAATTTTCAGTGGCATCATTATTATTCATATTATAATTGGGTTTAGAATAGAATAGAATAGAATGAGGCTATAGGAACGAACCTTTTGGCCCATTCTTGGGTCGGATAATTACTTCGATAATTATTCGGTTGTTTACCCAAGTCCCATGCCGTATTTCTAGCCGCGTCAACCATGTCGGCAGCGGGATTCGAACCCGGGCCTTTCCGCTCGCAAGCAGACTCGCTCACCAGTCGACCAAGCTGGTGATAAGAGCACTCAATGCCAACATCGCTCACTCACGGACGAATTTGATCTGCGTGAGAGTATATACTTGAGAGAGCACGCACACATGTGTGCACAGCAGCTGAAAGTCTATATGACACACTCTATAGCTGAGATTTGCTTCGTTAGTTATTTTTAATTGTTATTCTTTAACCATCAACATCTTATCATTAAATTTTAAGAAATGGTACACAAAAATACTTCACAATGTGACTGTTCAGAGTGTATCTCGTCAGCATTTAATCAATGAATTAAGAAATTGTGCGTGGTGAATGCATTGCACGAGTTACCTAACTATGTTCCAATAAAAAAGAATTTGGCATTCCATTATATATTCTTGTTTGACAATTGGCCCTCAACTGAATGACAAATCGGAGGAATTAATCATTTCAGAGATACGAAAATTTCGACGAAATGTAATTTGTCTACTTCCAGAGTTTTGAAAAAGTAAGTTAAATGTTTGGTGTAATTTCCGTAGACTATTACCAACTCAATTCATGCGTAAAGAGAGGTTACATTTTACTTCTTGAAATCAAGTAAATAACTATAACGTGGTCTGAATCTTGAGAGAGTTTTTAATTTTTCACTGTACAGAATTATATATCTGAGAAGAAACAACTATGTTGCAAAATAAATTATTTTAATTTAAATAAAATGAATAGTTAAGTCAGACAAGTTGTCCATTTTGAAAGGTATTCCGAGATGAAAGCTCCTTGTATTATACTCGTTGCTGTCTTTGAGTTCAAAGTTCATAATATATTCATTAGTCAATTCTTTGGCGAATTTCATATGGGGTGCGAAAAGTTATTCTAGTACGGCCTCAACAAATGGTAGCTGTATGGTTTTATGTACATTGCTTACGATGTATAATATTACCACAGGTCAATGTCATACCTATTGATTTGATGGAGTGGGAGCGATTATCAAAACTATCATCTCAAGATGATCATTTCAAACATATCATCTTGGAATACTCAAATAAATATTATTATCTTAGAGAGGTCATTTTAAAAAGATTACATAAAAATGGTCTTCAAAAAGTCCTTAATTTCATTCTGCTTGGGTCGCATAATCTGTCTTGCCATTGTAACTGCGTGACTTTGAAATTTGATAATAACTAAATTACGGACTCTATTCCAACAGACCGTCCTGGGTAAAATGCTGAAACTTCATGCCTGATAAGTAGATTGTTCACATAATTCGGCATTTTAAAATAGTGCAATACACTACAAATTGACGCAGTAATATTATGTCCGGTGTATAAGTATTAAAAATATTACCGAAAATCTCAGGCTTGAGAGGCTGGTAGTCTGAAGTCTAATGCTGGGAATTCCAATTGTCACGTTTTCAGGAAATTTGCAATTTTCGTTAATTTCACATGTGTCAGACATGTGAATTTAATTCCATCATCAGGCAGAGCATTTACTCACGCTAGCTGCACATGCCCTAAATTATTATTCCGGTATATTTTGCGATTTTCATTGCGTCATGTAATGCGAATTCTAAAAAATTATAATTCTTGATATGGACAGCTGTAGCGCAAATTATCAGTTAGCCTGTTTTGATGACTGGTGCAGAGTTGTGCAACGAAACTAGATGTCAAAATAAGAATTATGAATCCATGTAACGCAAATATATCTTCGTAACAATTCGAATTCGATTAAATTTGTTCATGAAAAAATTCTGTAGATGTCTACGCCGTACGAAAACTTCGAAATCAGTCGTTAATATGACACGTCTGTGACTGCTGTTCGTGGAGCGTGTTGACCAGTTGTACAACACTAGTTTGAGCATCGATTCAATTTCCGAAGCAAAACTGGGACAGTCCAAGTTTAGTCGCAATTGTCTTAACTTTAACATCATAAATGCAGTGAAGCCAGTTCTTGCCTCCCACACCCCCGTTACCGAACTCTCCCTTCTCTAGGAAACCTTAACTTCTGGTAGCCATAAGGCAGACTCACCCAAAAAACAGTACCTCAAAATGTTGTTTTTATGCATTTGCATCTAGAGTTCCAATGCCATGCCTTGGTCTCCAGGAGTTTAATTATGTAAGCAATAACTAATGGAGCTTTTATCTTATGTATGTATGCAGTAATTAGTATTTTAGATATAAATAGATAATAATAAATTTTTGGACGTTTCAAGACGTTTGGACGTTTTTTATCCCTTGAAACTGACAGAAATTCTCTAATGATTGTGCAACTTTAATTTTCGTAAACCAAAATTCAGTTTTCCAGATTTTTTTGCCTCTTCACTTGAGTTAAAATTCTTTTGAATAAAACTTCTCTCCTGAGGCGCTACTTTTTTCATTTGAAATGGTAATTTCTGAATAAATGGTGTACACAAAACTATTTTTGCGACAAGTAGCAACTTACGAAGTAGTATCGGAAATTTTTGGTGCTAGACACATAAAAATATACTTCTGAGATACATTTTAATTGCTCAAGCTGTATTCAAATATGTAAATTACTTTCCAAAAATTTTCGTTTCTTGATAAAGCTTGCGATTTCATGTTCTTTGCTGGTGTGCTGTCTTTAATATATGCTCTACTGGCCTTCAACCTCGGATCAGTTTGATTTTTACCAAATGATAACACTGAATGTTCTTTTGAAAAACACTTTGCAATAATAATGTCAGTATTGCATCATTATTTTGCCTTTATTTGTACACCAAGTAAACGTAGCTTCGTTACTTGATCTCATGTAAAATATGTTACCTTCAAATACTCAGCCAAAACTCCCTTATTATGATGTATGAACCAATTATATTTTATCTATCATTGCAGTGCGGAAAATAAACACTGATGTTTGATCTACAATATTTGAATTGAAATTTTACGTAAAATTGGTAAATGTAGAAAGCTGTCATTTTTACGATACAAAAGGTAATCTACCTCAATGTTTTGGTCGAGCAAGCAATCAGCTCGTTCTAATCCTAAAATTTCCTGATGAATATTTATTATACAATTATAGGCTCATAAATAAATTTATTATGAATGATTGAAATTAATAATCAAAGGAATTGATTATTTCCGAGTGATAAAAAGATAAAATTATTTCATAGTGATAAAGTTACACTCTGCGTAAAGTAAGTTAAATGTGTATTGTAATTTCCGTAGACTAAGTTCAGACAAATTTTCATCTTGCACGAGACTGCGTTTTGCTTTCTAGGGGTCAAAGTCAACTAAATCTTCAAAAACCTTGGAGTAGTTAGTGAAGAATATCCAGTAATCAATACCAAAATGTTTTCAACATTCAAGTGTTTAATTTTGCTTTTGAATGTTTATACCGCCTATAAGATCCATCGCTCACGGACCCTCACATGTGACTAACGGCTACGGAACACTGGTGGGACTTTGAACAAGATTAAGTTTTAATTATGGCCTGCTAGCCCTGCTGCCTGATCCTTCCTGGAGACCAAAGCCGTATTACGGTGCACAACTCTACTAAAATTTGAAATTGAACGCGTTCATCTAGCTCTGAGAAATGGGAAGTTGAAAGACTTAAAAAGGTGTACCATATTGCGAAATATACTATCTATATCTTAGCCAAACATAGTTATGATGTTTTTCATACTATGTTCTAGCATAAATTGTATATTTTTCTCTCATCAGTATTGATGGTCCGTTTAAAGCTGCTATTTGCATGCTCGGAATCACAAAAAAACTTCGCCCTCCCCTGAACATGACTCCAAAACTTGCCATTCATTCCACAGGTGAGCTTTCGAAAGCATTGTAGTTTTTTAAATCTCTTGTAATTCCATCAAGTTTATGATAGCATAAAACAAAAGTGATTTTGTGAATACGATTCTTTGAATTGTTGTCCACCATTTTTCTAATATTTAATAGCATCATATATTTGACGGAATTTTTATGAGTCGACAGCTTAAAACTCATGCGAAAATTACCCCGAAGTGTACTATGCTCTCAGAAAATAATAATTCCAAAGCTCTTAATAGCATACTGTTATGAAGGGTAAATGTGATTTATAACACTTTTAATAAAACTACAACTATGTTGAACTACAGAGTACACTTTCCATGGACTCCAACATGGCAATTAATTAGTCATGTTTTTGTTACGATAATACTAATAATAATGTTGATTCATCAATATTGGTATCTAAGATACTGACGTTTGACTCTAACACTCGAATATCTGGGACTCTAGGACAACCAGGACTGTAGGACAACCAGGACTCTAGGACAACCAGGACTCTAGGACAACCAGGACTTTAGGACAACCAGGACTCTAGGACAACCAGGACTCTAGGACAACCAGGACTCTAGGACAACCAGGACTCTAGGACAACCAGGACTCTAGGACAACCAGGAGTCTAGGACAACCAGGACTCTAGGACTTCTGAGACTCTAGGATATCTGAGACTCTACGACTCTGCAACCACACACCAGCCTCAAACCAATCTAAGGCGGCTATGCTTCATTTCGAAATACGTGACTCTGAACTAATTAAACCATAATATTTACATCAGTGATCAACGATATTGAAAAGAATAATTCGAAGCCCCACAAAACAGAATCGCACTGCAGTGCAAACGCTTTAATTGCACTAGAATTTTACGATGCTGCAGCCTGACGTTCGGCGAACAGAGACAGATGCTGTCGCAGACCGGGAGCGCCTGGCCAGTAATAAATTCATAATAGGGAGCGCAAAGAGGGTAATATCCAGTGTTGGCATGGGGGCAGCAAGGGCTAATATTGGAGGCGAAAATGATATTCGTCGTTTTTGAAAGTCGGGACGTAGTTTCGAGAATTGAACGCATGTCAGAAAAGTTTTATGAGTCAACCTCAATGGTTTCGCGTACTTTCGTCCAAAGTTAGCTAATTGCGATGGTTGTTTGTGTTGTCTTTTTCATTTGGTTCTGAGTTAACTGCCTGCGGGGAAGTTCATTAAAACAAAGACCATTGCGTTTATTTGCATCCAAAAGCCATGTCTTTTGTTCAAGACTCGTATGCAATTTGCACGTTCTACCATACCAATCAAATCCCTACGGAATTAAAACATTTACGATAATAAACAAATCATTATTATCGGAATAAAACACATTAACTAGCACGATCATTTACTTATGAACAGGTTCTGTAAGTGTAATGCATCACAGCCATTACGTTTCTCGATCCCGTTCTTTGTGCAGTACTCCGATGAAATCCTTCATATGTGCATTTGACTTTACTACGTTGACGGGAACGAGTTTTAATGACACGTGGGGTATATTTGGGCGGTTATGATAACAGTCATGGTTACAGTCATTGTTACAGTCATGGTTACAGTCATTGTTACAGTAATGGTTACAATCATTGTTACAGTCATGGTTACAGTCATTATTATACTCATGGTTGCATGTACGGTACGAAATGGTTACAGTCCTGATTTAATTATTTATTTTAAACTGCGGTGATAAAGATTCATACTAGACGTACGCAATGTTAAAATTACCTTCAGTTTGAATTCTTTCGGTATTCTTGATATTTCCGGTAGCAGTAATCCACAGAAGGCTTTAATTTCCAGCTACATTAATCAGCGCATAATGAATGCTTGGATTCGTCCAGTCACGCAAGTGTTTCGAAGATCAATATTGAAAGCCGGAGTTAAATACTGTAGTAAAAAAGCCCATAATTCATGTAGTATAATTTTAGCAGGAGTCAAAAAATCCGGGTACTAACATTCCAGGTTGACTGTGTTTCCAGATTAAATAACATTACTGCAGATTACTACCCATTTTCGGAAATTTCGAACTTTTTGAGTTCGGTGACAAAGGTAAACTGAAATGGAGACCAGTGCGTGTACTTGTATTCAATACTCCGCTACAGATGCATGTAGATGTGTGTTGAGATGTGTGTTAAAATGCCACCTAGATTATTTCATGCTTTTTCGCAGAGTTCAGTGATTCAGGAACTTCTGTTAGTCTGCTTTAAAAATGGAGAATGTGTTTCGTGATACTTGATTGTTTCATTTAACATTTATGTTAAATTAACTAGTGATTTGAAATAAAAACCTACAGCAACTTCTGAAAGTTTTAGAATGAAAGTCAATTGCAAGTCATAATCGCAATGTACTCTTCTCATTTAAAATATTATCTAGATTTTTCAAGAGCTTAAGGCAAGAAACTAAGTTTGGCATAGCTCTCCATGCCAAACTTAGCGATAACAAAGTTTTAGAAATCACTATTTTGGGCAAAAAACTGGGCAAACTGGAAGTCGATTAGGCAATATGATTTGACTTTGAAATTAAATTTCATTAATTAGCAGGAGTCGGACAGCACTTTGATGAGAGAGTCCTGATTATGTGCTCAAAATTTAATTAGAACAAAAATATTAATGATGAACCAAGGTAAAAAAATTGAAATTTTAAACTAAATTTCTGTTTGAAGTTAGTTTATTTGTTAGGGCTATAAATAATAGAAAATGAAGTCCGTTTCTTTTATAGTTTACTTGATAACAATTAATTAATTAAATTTTATTTTAGTGTCACTCACAAAATCGATGCTAAACGAAGCGCTCTAAAAATCATGGCTGCACGAATTATTCTTGAAAAAACTGCTTTATGAACTGCGTTGAGTAACAAACTGTTCTTTGGACGATAAACTGTTAATTGATAACTGATAATAACTTGTGCTGTGGCCTAGTATCTGTTTCATGAACTGCAACACACAATCAAATGAAGTTTAAAATGATGGATGAAGTGCAGACAGTTTTATGGTTCCATATGTAAATGCAAACTGTTTTATGGCCCCATTATGTAGACACAAAGTGTTTCATGGTTCAATTAGGTAGATGCAAACTGTTTTATGGACCAATTATGTAAAACTAACTGTTTTATGGACCAGTTATGTAAATGCTAACTGTTTTATGGACCAATTATGTAAATACTGTTTTACAGACCAATTATGTAGATACTAACTGTTTTATGGACCAATTATGTAAATACTAACTGTTTTATGGACCAATTATGTAAATACTGTTTTATGGACCAATTATGTACATACTAACTGTTTTATGAACCAATTATGTATATATTAACTGTTTTGTGGACCAATTATGTAAATACTAACTGTTTTATGGAACAATTATGTAAATACTAACTGTTTTATGGACCAATCATGCAAATACTGTGTTATGGACCAATTATGTAGATACTAACTGTTTTATGGACCAATTATGTAGATACTAACTGTTTTTTACACCAATTATGTAGATACTAACTGTTTTTTACACCAATTATGTAGATACAAACTGTTTTATGAACCAACTATTGAGATACAAACTGTTTATGGACCATTTGTTTTATTTCTTGTATCCACATCACCAGCTTGGTCGACTGGTGAGCGAATCTGCTTGCGAGCGGAAAGACCCGGGTTCGAATCCCGCTGCCGACATGGTTGACGCGGCTAGAAATACGGCATGGGACTTGGGTAAACAACCAAATAATTATAGAAGTAATTATCCGATCCAAGAATGGGCCAGAAGGTTTGTTCCTATAGCCTCATTCTATTCTATTCTATTCTCACAGCTCATTACTTCTATTCTAGAGGCATCTCCTTTAGAGGGATACCCCAAAGTTTAGAGGAATGATAATGAGGTAGTTTTGACTGTGGCAGCATTGTGGCATCCCTGTAAATATTACGACCCCAAGCTTAGCAAAATATCGTTGTACTGTGAAATCCTTACAAATATTATTCCTTCATTTAATAGCTGAGTTGTGTAAACGCAGAGGCATTTTTTAGACCCTCTTCTTACCTCTTAATCCCTTCATAACTAGCTGGTCCTATGGTCTAGTCAGCCTTCCCACCTTCCCTTTAACATCAACACTGCAACATCGTTCAGTATTCAGTAAAATGCTACGTAGTGCGTAACAATGTTTGGCACAGTCTTCAGTGAAGTACTACGTAGTGTGTAACAGAGTTTGGCATCCAGAGTAAACCACTTGAAGATAAAAATGTTTTTCACGGCATTTTATGTGCACGAAAAATTCACCATTAAAGCAAGCTCCTGAACCATAAATTTTTGAAGACATGCACAATCCCTCAAATGCAGCCCCATCATCTTCCCCTTTTCTCATCCCCTCTCACATTCCGGTCGTCCGTAAGCTGTTACCCTCGACGTGACCGTGTTGCCAGAAACTGTGTCTTGCTAGGAGTAGCTACCGGCAAGTTTGAGCGACACTACGTGCCGTAAACTTTGTTAAGAAGTCAAACATCAAAAACGAAAGTCAAGTAAAACAGCCAACAAGTAAATGCAGTTATATTCGCTTCTAGAGAACTTTGTTCTTTGTAGTATTTTTAGCCCTTTTAAATGTTCGTTTCGTAGCACAATTTGGCACGACACAGTTCCTGGCAGACACGAGGGAAAGAAGGTATTGTGAGGGTGATTGGCTTGGCGAGGTTACCAAGAAAAATTTGTCTCCCTGAAAGCGGATTAGTTAAACGACCTAGCGATCAATATGCCGCTGGTCTACTTTTGTCGCCGTGGAATTGAAAACAATCATGTGATAGGATGCCTGAAAACAATCTTTTTATGAACGTTGTTTTTCTTTCCCTCTTAAATGCATAGTTGAGGCTCCATAATAATTTTGACAGCTGTGAAAACTCTCAGGATTATTTATTGACATTACGAACTGAACATTGTGTGTCCCAACCTAATCAGATGGTCAGCAGGATACAATAATGATCATCCAAGCTAATCAACTCCGAGCATTCAGTGTTAATTAATTTCATTGGAATACCTCCCATCTACCATGGGTAGATGAGCTACTCATCCCGACTCCTGAGTCATGATATCTACTCGTAGACTCCAGCCTCCGCCTCACACCTTCAGTTTACACGTAGACTCCAGACTCTGCCTCACACCTTCAGTTTACACGTAGACTCCAGCCTCCGCCTCACACCTTCAGTTTATACGTAGACTCCAGCCTCCGCCTCACACCTTCAGTTTACACGTAGACTCCAGCCTCCGCCTCACACCTACAGTTTACACGTAGACTCCAGCCTCCGCCTCACACCTTCAGTTTACACGTAGACTCCAGCCTCTGCCTCACAGCTTCAGTTTACACGTAGACTCCAGCCTCCACCTCACACCTTCAGTTTGTACGTAGATTCCAGACTCTGCCTCACACCTTCAGTTTATACGTAGATTCCAGACTCTGCCTCACACCTACAGTCTCTCGTTGTGGACGGTGTACAAAAATACAAAAGAAAAACAACCTCCAGGAAGACTTATTTTTCGAGCGACGGTTCTTCGAAACATCTTCAAGAACTCTGAGCTGATGAAAAATGCAACTAACTCCGGGGGAACACACGAACAAAAATTAATTTATTCTCTTGCATGAAACTTGGGAGCACTTGGTGGACGTCGTCAGGATTTGCATGGTGACGAAGTTGTAGGTAGTTGGCACCACCACACGCAGCCACTGAGATTTCTGTCGTCCATAGAAAATGACGTCACATAAACTTCTCATTGCTCAAAACCACCATGAAATTTTGATTGTTATTTTCAATTTATTTATGATACATCCTGGCACCTCAACTGCATAAGGAAAGGAGTGATGGAGAGAGAATACAGCACTTTGACACGGTCACATTCAGATTGTCTCACAACTGACGCGTGTCATCGCAGACGTTTCTGAGCAGCAACACAGTCTTGAACCCTTGTATACGCCTCTCCTCCATCAGCATACACTACTACTACTGAAATACTCAGAGACAAAATTTCTGTCGCAAATAAGAAGGGAAAATTGTTTAGTTTGTGTGTGTTATAATTTTTTAATTTGTTTAATTATTATATGTCAAGAAAGAGGAAGTAACTTGTGAACAGCAACGTTACACTATTCAAAAAATTTCAATTTTCAAATGTTGTTCTAAAAATAAAGCAGTTTTTGAACGACTGATTTCATGTCTATCAAGTCCATTTCCCTCATATTCTTATAAAATGCCTTCTCCGAAATAAAAGAAGCGTAAATTTCAATACTCATGAATTGCCTTGTAATTTTCGGAAAATTTTCTTGGCATTAATTGTGTTCCTAAATTAGGTAATTCATAAATGAAAAATAATTCACAAGATAAAAGTTAAAAAAAAATTTCCTCAGGTAAGTCATGTAAGTCAACTCTTGTAATTTACAAGTCAATATTTTACTCTCCTGTTTATTCACGTTCATACAACCCACGATCTGCCGTGACTGAAAGTCCGTTTTCATACATAGAAGTCATTGACTTCGCTTTGAAGTTTCTCTCCGAAGAGAATCGTATTTTGAAGACATCAAAATACAAACACTGGGGTCCGAGATACAGAACAAAAGTTACCCTAAAACTCCGTCGACAAGTTTCAGAATTTTACTCTCGTCTCTTCTAGTTCCATCAGCCACACAAACATTAGGCAGCTCTACCAGATACTTCACAACTTTTAACATAAAATAAACTTTTTTGGCTAAATTTTTGTGCATTTTCACGCATATCACAGCGTTAAACGAGACTTAGGAGGAGCGTGTGCTGTAGTGTGTCTGTGTGAGTATGATTGTGGAGACTTGTACATGTAACTCATCTATGTTAACTTCAGAGTAGCATTAACCTAACTATGTATATCAGAGGAGAAATATTTCACTTCAATTCAGCTAAAGCGTATTTTGATCGTAGCTGAACTCGATGAAAAGAAAAAAACGCTCTCCCCCGTAGAGATTGCCAAAATTTTCTCGTATTCTAAACCGAGTTTAGAATGTTGTCAGCCAGTTTTTTTACTCTGGCCTGAATAAAACGACATTTTTCTCAGCATGAGTCCGAAGGGGGAAGAAACCAGAAGAATAGATTGCAAAATTATTTTTCTGAACAAAAATCAAGCAAATGTACAATGGTAACTTAGATTCAACTCCTGTGAAGGAATGCAATTTTTCATTCCGCCAATAGAGACATCCCCAGAGAATACAACTTCTTACACAAAATCTTTAAAGACTTGAACGTTAATGGATATTGTCGCGACAGCAGCAAAAGGTTCTTTTAATTCAATCATTTTACAGGAAAACAAAATATTTTTCAGAAATTGGCCAAGTTCACGTGACGAGTTACAGACTAACTCTTTCGCATAATCTACAGCTGGCCACCAGCAAAAGAACCATGAAACCACTCCTTTTCAATTTATTTTATAATTTTTTGTGATAACTAGCATTTTCCTGCCACTGAAAGAAACTGTCCGGCATTGCAGCACTTCATCAACACTGTATAATAAAACGCCAGGTGTCTCCTTTAATAAATAAATTTATACATTTTTGAGCGTAATTTCTCCTGTGTTATTACAATCGGAATCTCCTTTAAATACTAGTAGATAAATCCGTAGATTTTGAGGTATACAGATTCTTAACTGCTGAAGTTATATATGTAGATTTTCTGATTAGGTCTAAGAATCTGTTGCTTTAAGTTCTTCCTTCAAAGGCATGATATTAAAACCCGTTATTTTTAAGAGGCATACACACTAATATACATATAAAATTTTATGAAAATTCAACTTTCGTTTAATGAAGCATATTAACATCTATATTATTGTCCCACACAGTTTCAGCATCAGTTACACCATTGAGCCGCCAATAAAGTGTTGTTTTTTTACTTCACTTTGAATTGATGACGTACCTCAGTGCACACGACATGCGTGTATCACAGATACAAAGCCTCGTCAGCCCTTTGTTTTCGGGCGGCAAGAAACAACGGAGCCTCACTGTGACAACATCGTAATTTTACTATGTGCTAATGTACATGAGATACTCACATGATTTGTTCACGATGTGCAAATGATTCTTTTATAATTGTTTTCAACGTTTACGTTATTATCAAGTGTTTTTCCCATAATGTGTTCAATAATATCACATGTTTTATCAATGTGCACGCAAACAACCCATAATGAAAACCCCACTTCCTAATGTAATTCAAAAATTGTAGGAAACTTGTTTTTTGTTTACGACAGCAACTCGCTTTTTGTTTCGATTGTATCACAGAATTCACAATCCTGAATTTATGTAAATCTTGTTATAATAATTAATATTAATCAGCATACTTTTAACATTTTACTAGAAACACAAAAGCTTGTTTTACATGCTAATTCTTTCTATTTTTAATCGTTTTTTACAGATGCAGGTGCTAGTATTTCAATCTGGAGATTAACAATGTAACTGCAAAGCTTCTTGCACTAAATGAATAGTAGTTCGAAAAAGTTATAGCAACTTGAAGAGAAAAATTGTTGTAAATTTGTGTCTATGAGGGCAGAAATCCTCCATGGCAGTCACTTGAAGTAGAAAAATATGTAAGTGTAATAAATAAATGGAATGAAAAATGTGATAAACGTTTCAACATTAAAACTTAAAGTTTCAACAGTGAATTACAATATGTTTATGACTGAAGAACTTCACAAACTCCAATAAAATCAGCTTATATCGAGTTACTTCAGAGTAAAGCCAGCAATTCAAAATCAAGCTCGAGGCAAAAAGTCTACGGAGGTTGGGTGATCAGTTCCAGCGAGGGATGGTGGCGGAGATGCAGAGTTTGTGTCACATCTGCAGCAGCAGTGGCAGACATCCCCGCTACAGAAGATGGTGTCACGGCAGCGACACATTCAGATTAATACACAAGAAATTCTCTTGGACTACACAGACCATACAGCACACGAGCTGTGTTGCAAGGATAGTCATGACAATTCTCCTGGTTCTGCACTGTGCAGCTTTAGGTGAGTAACTTTTTTTTCAAAAATAAGGTGTTAAAGTGACAAATGGCGTCTGTGTTTTAGTAGTGTGAAAAAGGTTATTTCTTTTCATGCTCGCTAAAGTAAAGAATCTTGGCACGTTCATTGCTGTTACTGTTAGGTTTAATTGACGTGGTTCTACTTTTAAAGTGCATTCATCACTAACACAGGGCTGACACAGAAGCGTAATCTTTAATATACAACATTCGTAAAGATAACAGTCAAGTTATGGTCAACATCAAAGTATTAATGATCAAATTTTCAATCAATGACTAACATAAAATATGAAAACAATTTCAATTACCTTTTCCAAAAACTTTTTAACATTTATCCACAAATTATAATTTGACCATATGTTTGATCATGATTGGATACTTTGTTAGAAAAAATGCGCTTGGGATATTATAAGCACAACGGACATGAAAAACTTAAGCTTAAACACGAGAACAAAATCCAAACCCCAAAATATCCTCACTGGTCTGCCACATGATGATGCCGCAAGAAAAGTTTCGTTGTCTCTCGACTGCTTTGGTTTGACCAACTTTGTTGACATTGAGGATTTTTTCTTAGCCAAAGTTAGTTGGGAGCGCGGTCGCTTCTCATTAAACAAGGAAAATTATACAGACTTTTGCCTCAGCTTCCGCCGGCTCTTCGCCACTCAACTTTCTGGGATTGCAAGTACAAAGAAAAAGATCTGCCATCAGCTTGCCGGCAGTTGTGGAAGACGGAGTTCCAGCATCCAGCAGTTGGGAATCGTGCAGCTATGAAGTGATGTTAGGCAGACAAAATCCATTTGTCTGCACTAAATTTGTCTGTATGGAATTGCATCACAGATACTCAAAATAGATGGACTGGGAAACGCATAAAAAACGTGTTCTTTGAAAATACAAATGAAAAAATAAATATCAGGGATAAATATACTTGGACAATTTAAAATTATAGCAGATTAAAGAAAGATTAATTTATTTTTTCATTTGGGTGACCTCTGCATTGTTTTAACTAAAACGCTATCTTTCAGTAGTGCAGATCATTACTTGAGTCATCATCTTTAGTGTTGTGTTGTTGATTTCCAGATAGCATTTTTGTTCTAACTTCCTCAAGCTTCCAGGTATCATAATGTGAATGATCAAGAGTATTTAGAAGCGGAGAGCAAGGCGGCCACGGAACGTCACAATAGCGGAAAATTACCCTGTCGAGAAAAAATTTCCTTTGTTTCGTTCATTTTTTCTCTTCTGTTGATTCTGCTTCTATAAATTTATTGCCATTGTTTTTGTTTTGTAAAATTTTTATTGGTACTTTCAGTATTAATACTTTTCTTTGAACGTGTAATAATAGATCAGCTACTTTAGAAGAAAAACTTTGCAATATTTGCTCAGTGTTCTTTCGTGTAGAACAATACATATATTCGAAATTAAAGTTTAAGAGTGATACGAGTAACATATAATAGTTATCGGTAAAACAGGTACAACTTTTGAATATCCTTTAATTACTTTTTATTATTCAGAATTGTCTCTTATTACTTACTTTCATTTTCTAAAAGAATAGATCACTCCCGTTCCACCATGTGCATGTGCGTTTCTTTAGCACATAAAGCATTAAACAATTAATCCATCTGACAGTTCTGTGTTTTAACTCAAGCTCCCGCTAGACTACGAGCTCTGATGCATGAACAGCAATTGTGCGAGTGTCAGCATTTTCCGGCTAATCCAACGTTATTCTAATCTAGGTCCTCTTTAGGTAAACTGCCACTGTGATACCCGAATGTTATCAATGTTAATGGTTATTTGAAGCCAATTTATGATAATCTGAAGCTAATCAATAGTAATCTGAAGCAAATCAATGAAGATCTGAAGTTAATGAGAATAACTTGTCCTGCTGACGTGAGAATTTTTTCTAGCCATAAACACATGGACATATAAATATAGAATTTTCAAACCTGCAGGCAGAATTAGAACCTGAGCTGTAACTCATTTACAAAATTGCTAGGAATATAAGTTTCACTTCGTTATTATTTATCTTGCGTTAGACACGTATATTATGCGGGCCAACTAGCACAGTATTATCCTTGAACAACATCTGCTCTCAGTTATTTACAAAAGATTATTCAAACGTGCACCTTCTTTAACGTATTTGTAGTCATTCTTGCTTGACATATACTGAACTAACACAGCTCAGCACCAGCCCTAAAATAATAAAAGTTTGAATACACTCTCTGAAATACTATCGTAATTGCGACGGCAAATAATGATGTCTCGAAGGCTCTAGGTCATAAAAATTGGAAAACTTAGAAAACTTGTTCAAGCTGGTTCATACTTTACTTTCCAGAAGGACAATAAGATGAAGTGCACAAGTAAGTAACTGGATAAAGACGGCAGGTGGGCAATAACATGAAGTGGGCAGGTGCTCAATAAGATGAAGTGGACAAGCGGTATCCTTTCCAAAAAATAATGGGAATAAGTCATATGACTGACAGTAGCATGGATACAATCAAGATTGTTAGGTATGTACAGTGGTATTATAGTATGGACTGTGTCTGTATAACCAACAATCATTCGATTTCTTAGTATTCGTTTTTTCACAGGGCTCTTTACTTATGCACAGCCCCGTACCAACACAACTCTCTATTCAAGGAACTGTGCAGCGACTGCATTCCAGGAACATTCATGAGCTGCTGCAAAGTAAATAAAAAGCTGAAAGCGAAGAATTTAGTCTTCGGATCAAACTTTATCATCAATGGAAGTAAATTTTTAACTTTGTCATCGATGAAAAATTAAGTTTCAAACTTTGCCATCAATGGAAGTAAGTTTTTAACTTTTCCATTAATTGAATTGAGTTTCAAACTTTGTTATTAATGGAATTAGGTTTCACTTTCTCATGATTAGAATTCAATTAGGTATATACCCCTTTTTGCCATGTCAACTCGCTTTTATTATAGATCAAAACTCCATTAGGGCACCTTTCACGAGTCGTTTTACGAAACAGAAATAAAGTAACGTTTTATTATAGTGTAACTTACTTTGAAGACGTCTTGCATTTCTATGCGAGCATGAAATACGCTGAACAACAAAGTCACTTGACACACGGAACATCAAAGGAAGCTGTTCTTTGAGACGCTGTTCAAGTGCTGATATCAAGCACCTCACTCCAGACTTGCAGACGCTGATGACTTGCTTCTGAGCTCTGAGTGTTGGTATCTATGGGCCGAAATTGTGAAGGTTAATAACGGGCAATATTTGCTGGCTGGTTGAGTGAGTAATAGGATGGAGTTTGTAGGTGAGTAATAGGATGGAGTTTGTAGGTGAGTAATAGGATTGAGTTTGTAGGTGAGTAATAGGATGAAGTGAGCCAGTGAGTAGTAGGATGGAGTTTGTAGGTGAGTAATAGGATGGAGTTTGTAGGTGAGCAATAGGATGGAGTTTGTAGGTGAGCAATAGGATGGAGTTTGTAGGTGAGCAATAGGATGGAGTTTGTAGGTGAGCAATAGGATGGAGTTTGTAGGTGAGTAATAGGATGGAGTTTGTGGGTGGGAATAGGATGAAGTGAGCCAGTGAGTAGTAGGATGGAGTAGGCGAACTAGTGAAGTGACCTAGTAAGCAATAAGTGAGTAAAACGGTGAGTGAGTAAATAATTTTGCCATATGCTCATCCATGGGCATCATCTTGCCACTCACCCCATAAATAAATAATTCTTATGTCTTGGCACTTGGTTTACTTAATGTTTCATTATTTTTTTAATATTTTGGCCCCTCAATACATTTTAAAAAGCCGCGCTGAATTTTTTCAGTTGTCAAAATAACAAGAATTACAGTACCCATGAATGTATTCATCTTACTCATGAATGTATTCATCTTACTCATGCAGGAGTTCATCTTATTGATGAATGTGTTCATTTTACACATGAATGTGTTGATTTTACTCCTGAATTTTACCACATCAACTGTTGTGACGGCTACCGATATCTTACTGAAAAGCTCAAAGAATACGTCATCTTTTATGGAGACACATCAACGTTTTCCCCTTCTTTTACCTAAAGCAGCCATGACGGCACTATCATATTCAGGAGGTGACTCCATTTCTTGTAAAAAAAATGTTTCAAAAACTCGCTGACACTTGACGAGTGCACACAGGCGAGGTGTTGTCGTACATCTGGACACTGCTTCAGTTGTGTCTCACTGAGCTATGGCGGTGTTGTGTTATGTTGTGTTGTGTTGTGTTGTACTGTGTTGTGTTGTGTTGTGTTGTGTTGTGTTGAGTTGTGTTGTGTTGTATTGTGTTGTGTTGTGTTGCATTAAGGCACGTCACGAGCAACACACGACCATGTTGTCCAGTGTCTCCTGTCAACCTCCCGTACATGACAGGCAGAGCACAAACATGACAGACGGGAGACATGAACACAACATGACAGGCAGAACATGACAAGACAGTCAGGCTCATCACTTGACAAGACAGTCAGGCTTATCACTTGACAAGACAGTCAGGCACATCACTTGATAAGACAATCAGGCACATCACTTGACAAGACAGTCAGGCTCATCACTTGACAAGACAGTCAGGCTCATCACTTGACAAGACAGTCAGGCTCATCACTTGACAAGACAGTCAGGCACATCACTTGACAAGACAGTCAGGCTCATCACTTGACAAGAGAGTAGACCAGTGATTCTCAAGCGCCGTGTCACGACACACAAGTGTGTCGCGAGGCTCCCTCAGGTGTGTTGCTAAACTTTGTGACGAACACCTGAAAACACGGACAATGCATAAATCTTGGTTTCATGTTCTACTAATATGCCTTGGAGGAAGGAACTTCCATCTCATCGATTGCTTACATCGAACTCAATCGTACTGCACACTTAATTTTGGCCTCTAAATTACAGATGGATTTAAACTAAATTAGCTTGTGACTAATCATAACTAGAGCTGAACGCTGTTTTCTGTGCTTGCCTATTTTTCAATTTGTTTAGCTCAGAATTAGTATTGTTGACGTACTTTCAAACTATTGTTTTAGGCTGGAAATATTTGAGTTAAATCATTTGGTTAATTAATTAAATAAGAATAGTCAGTTTTTGTTATTGCATTGGTAGAATAAAGGTTAGTTTTCACCATATATTTCAGAAGGTGATAGAGCGAAAAAAAAATTTCAACACTACTTAATATTCCAGTTTGACACAGAAGGTTGACCGTTGACACACGGATCAGTTTAACACTGTCTGTTGTTTACTCTTGTTGGTTAGAGTACGCGCGTATTTAATTACTTATGAATACCTCTTCACATTGGATAAATTTGTTTAAAGGAAGGATGTTAGTGATGGATGTGAGGTTGAAACAGAACATACGATGAAGCCCTCAAAATCCAGCACAAAAAAGGCAAAAATTCGCCATAATAGACAGTATTGTGATGATTATTTGAAGTTTTAATTTTCTTGGTCTGGAAATGTTGCTCAACCATGTCCATTATGTGTAGTTTGTGGTGAAAAAATGGCCCATGAATCCATGATACCAAATAAGTTACAAAAACATTTCACGACTAAACATTCCTACCTACAAGATAAAGATCTTGATTATTTTCAAAGACTGTTACAGCAGCAATCAAAGCAACTCAATGTTTTTCAGAAAACAATGACCGTGTCTGAACGGGCTCAACTCGCTTCAATTGAGGTAGCTGAAATAATAGCAATGAAATCCAAATCCCTGACTCTTGCTGAGTCAGTTATCCTTCCCGCTTGTAAAAAGATGGTGTAATCCATGTTAGGTGAAGCAGTTGAAAAATAAATTAGTAAAATTTCAAATGAAACAATACCCGGGAGAATTGTAGGTTTATCTGAAAACATTCAAACAAATGTTCAGAAAAAACTTGATAGATCTAAATTTGCTTTAATAGTTGATGAATCGACCGATATCAGTAAAAGCGCTCAATTGCTTGTATTTGTTCGTTTCATTAATGATGATGAAATAATCAATCAGCTTTTGTGTTGTAAAGAAATGCCAACAACTACTACAGGTCAAGATATTTTTTATATGATAACAGGCTATCTTAAAAAAATGAATTTGACGTGGAAGTTTTGTGTTGAGATTTGTACTGATGGTGCACCATGTATGGTAGTCTGCACTAAAGGTTTTGCATCACTAACACAGAAAGAAAATCCAAATATTGTTCGTACTCATTGCTTTTTACATAGAAAAGTTTTAGTCTCAAAAATATCACAAGAAGATTTGAAGCAAGTGTTACATCAAGTAGTTGAAATTGTCAGTTACAATAAAAGCAAGGCAATAAAGTTGAGATTATTCGAAGAACTATGCAAATCAATGAATACTCAAGGTCTTCGCTTACTCATGCATACCGATTTTCGATGGCTGTCAAAAGGTAAAGTGTTAACTCGCGTTCATGAATTACAAAGGAATTAATAGTATTTTTTGATAAAGAAAGGCACAAAAGATTCCGTAAATATCTTCTATGTGAATTTTGGATGGCCCAAATGGAATATTTAACGGAAATATTTGGTCAACTTAACATTGTGAACAGTAGTATGCAAGGTCGGAACGAAAATATTCTAACTTCGACAGATAAGTTAGTTGCCCTCAAAAAGAAAATTTTTATTTGGAAAAACAGAACAAAATTGGGTGTGTTTGATATGTTTCCTACAATGCGTACTAACTGCACTAAAGAAATGATCCCTATCGTGGTTGAGCATCTGACAGCGCTCGAAGAAAACATCGACCACTACTTTCCGTCGCTGAACACAGAAAAGTACGGCTGGGTTCGTGATCCTTTTGTAGATGTTCCGTCTAATATTGGGTTTTAATTATGTGAAGAAGGATAATTCGCTACCATTTCAAGTGACCGCAGTCTTAAAATAAAGCATTCAGAGGTAGATATTGACACATTTTGGATTTCAATACAAAAGGAATTTCCTGCATTAGCTGAAAAAGCCCTATTAATTCTTTTGCAATTCTCTAGTTCTTATTTGTGTGAATTGGGCTTTTCAACCTTAAATAATATAAAAAGTAAAGAAAAAGAAAGACTACGTTCCACTGAAGAAGAAATGAGAGTCTGCTTATCGAACATACGACCAAACATTCAAGAAGTCATAAGACAACACCAGGCACAAGTTTCACACTAGGTAACTGGCAATTCTGGGATAGTAACATAATAAACTGTGTCAGACAAATCCATATATGTTGTTTTTAATCTATTTCACGGTTTCGTCTTATAATATTTAAAATTATTAGTGTGTCACGACAGTTTCATGCGCTCGTAGGTGTGTCGAGGGTAAAAAAGGTTGAGAAACACTGCAATAAACCAACAAAACATTTCCTAACGAGACTGTAGAACAGCGATTATAAGTGAGACCATTACAACTTTAAAATATTGATGAAAATTTAAAATAAATTAATTTTTACGTTGTTTTGTATACACAGTAGTGTTAATGTTAAATAATTTTCGGATAGATTTGTTAACTTAATTTTTGCAGCAGAATTAAACTCGGTCCTATTCCAGCTGCATTTCCTTAGTTGACATCAGGAGTAGATTTATTTTCGAGTTCTCTCAAGCTGTGAGATGTTCTCTGCAAAACACACATTTGCACTTTAAATGGTCACACTGAACAATTTCATGTAACATCGAACATCACTGAAGAGGAAATCCAATCAAAAATAAAAACAACTTTATTCCGATATGTCCATGGGAAACATGCTTGATATAGATCTATACTATGGCAGGCTACTGTGCAGCACTACACAGGACCACACATCACCACACAGCACTACACAGCACTACACAGCACCACACAACACGCCTGTGTAGTGTGTTGTGACAGAGGGTTTGAGTTCATATGATCGACGGAGTGTCCACGACAAGATCGGTTTCCGATGCCAGTTCGAGCGAACGAGTAGCGAACGAGTAGCGAGTGAGTGGTGCACGAGTGGCGTATAAGTGGCGTAGGAGTAGCACATAACTGGTGCGTTAGTGGCATGGGAGTGGCACCTGAGTAGCGAGTGAGTGGTGCACGAGTGGCGCGTAAGTGGCGTAGGAGTAGCACATAACTGGTGCTTTAGTGGCATGGGAGTGGCGCCTGAGTAGCGAGTGAATAGAGCATGAGTGGCGTGTGAGTGGCGTGTTAGTAGCGCATGAGTAACGTGAGTGGAGCGATATTGAAAGGCTGTCGAGTAAAAACTAATCAATTGAATGGAGAGACAAGTTCTCTCTCTCTCTCTCTCTCTGTCCCTCTGATGAATGAGTGACAGAAATTAGTAAAATATAAAAATGAAAGAGTGGAAGAAATTACAAAAAGTAAAAGGGTAAAAAATTAACGTACGATGTAAATGAAATCAAATAAAGGAAATGAAAATATGTAGGAAATAAGAGAAATGATATCAATAAACAAAACAAAAGAGGAAAACAAAATGAAAGAAATGAAGAAATAATAGCACTGAGGGAACCGAAGTTTTTCAATATCGAGAAAATCGAAAGAAAAATGCAGCTAATGTGAATTTTTTCAGGAACTTGTCTTTATTTTACTCGTAATTCGAAACGTTGCTGATTTTTTCCTCTTCTTTACCTATGGTCTTCCTTGTACAGTTTGTCATCTCATGCATATACTTTTTTCTTCTTGTGTCTTAAAATGTCGTACAGTTTTCTTTCATCTATTAATTTTTAATTGATGTCCAAACTGCTGTTCATCAGTCAACACCTTTTCCCTTGTTTCTCCTAACATTTTTTAACTATGCAGCAAGCAAACGATTTGGTTTTTATTTTACCGAATCAAAAGCGTGTCTAAATGTACAGGATTTTAACAGAATAATTTGTTAAAATAGAAAAATTAACAATGGTAATTTTTAAGAATTAATAACATGTTAACAATAAAATTTGTTGAAAATCAAGAAAATCAAACAACCATCGCCCTTGATTTCACAACACACACTTTCCTTTTGATTGTCTCCTTCTGCGCTAATTTGCCCTCGCTCATACATATTAATCAGAAAAACGACACGGACATTTCAAACACTGACACAAAATACTGATCTTTGAGTTGTCACTAACACTAGGTACAAATACAGGAATTTTCCTTCACATAGTTTGTAGAAGAAAGGTTTTATGGCTGAACTGGAGACGTGGTAGCGGACAAAGACGAGTTTTCCTGAAGGAATTTTCTTTTGTACGAAACTTTTTGACCTTTTTGGTAGCGGTGGCAGAAGTGCTGCTGTCCAGTATACGGACATATAATCCTTTATTTTTTGTGAGGCTTGGTGTGGTGAGTGAGACTTGGTGTGGTGAGTGAGACTTGGTGTGGTGAGTGAGACTTGGTGTGGTGAGTGAGACTTGGTGTGGTGAGTGAGACCTGGTGTAGTAAGCAGTGAAGTCAAGCAAGTCAAACAAGTCGAGCAGCCAAGTCAAGCAAAACCAGCAGCCAAGTCAAACAAATCGAGCAACCAAGTCAAGTAACAACAGCAGCCAAGTCAAACAAGTCAAGCAGCCAAGTCAAGTAACAACAGCATAGCCTGCCGTGTAATTTCTGCGCGGCTCGCAAAGGAGACCGCAAAAAATGCCGAGGGTCATTTACTCTCGTAGAGTTTAGCGGGCAAAAAAGGGCCAAAAAGTGGGCTGGCCTGTGTGAGGCAAAAAATGGGCCGGTTCAGTGGGTTAGAGGCATGGGGTAAAAGATGGGCCGGTGCAGTGGGCTGGTGGGTTTGAACTTCATTATTATTTAGGTAAATTGATCCCTGAAGACGAATTCAGCGCAACAATGCAATCACAGGAAAAATTTTCCTCTTTTATCTGAGACAAAAGCGAGAACTTCATGTTCATCGTACCTTCACTGTTTCAAGCATCAGAAAAATACAAAATATCTCGTAATGTTGTGAATTTTTCATGGTGACTTGCTCAATAATGAGTCATTTGCCATTTGCAATCTGTGTAACGATTGCTGATGTTTCGTATATTCAAGAGGTTTGATTGTTAATTTGGAACTTCAAGCTCGTTAGACATACATAAGCTAGATAAGAATATTGATATTATACTATCAAATTATTGAAAACTGAACTATATCTCGAATCCCACCTGTCGTAAACTACACTTTTAGTACTTCTCCAGCTTCTGTTCTGCGACATTCACAACTTTATATACATATATCATTGTTAAAAGTTTAACAGCTATTCTCGTTTCTTTAATTTTTCCGATTTATTTACTTTATTTTGCAATTTTTAATGTTTTTTCAATATTCTTGTTAGGACTTTCGCCACTTTTGCAATTTTTTTCCTTTTTATGACTTCATTAACTTTCTTTTTACAACTCTCATGATTTCAGCTTCTTTCATTTTGCGACTTTCACGACTTTATTGACTTCCATTATGCGAATCTCACAATCATCAGCTTTATTTTTAAGATTTCCACGACTTACCAGTTTTTTCCACACGACTTTGGTACGCAAGCTCAAGCAGTACGCCGTACTCAGTACTATTGTCTATTCCCCTCCTCCAGAACAATAAGGAAAGTATTTTTCTTAAGAAATAAGTATTATTATTTCCCCTCACTGTTCCGCTGTTCCCCTCGTGCAGGCGAATGCTACATCAGAGGGGGGTCTGGTGACCCCCTCAATCTGAAGGAGCATCACCGCACCCACTCTCCCACCCCTGCCCTCACTCCTCAGTTTGATCCTACGCAGTCAGGCAACGTGACGGCCCTGGCCGACAAGACTGCACTGCTCAACTGTCGTGTTCACAACGCTGAGAACCTATCGGTGGGTGCTGAGGCAATGTCGGTGGGTGCTGGGGCAATGTCGGTGGGTGCTGAGGCAATGTCGGTGGGTGCTGGGGCAATGTCGGTGGGTGCTGGGGCAATGTTGGTGGGTGCTGGGGCAATGTTGGTGGGTGCTGGGGCAATGTCGTTGGACTCTAGGGCAATGATGCGGGTTTTGATGCAATGTCGCTGAATTATGTGAGTAAGGAACAGCAATGGTTGCTGAACGTCCATTTATGATACTCCAAATTCAGAAAATAATGAGAATAAAAAATATTTAAAGAACAGAGACAAATAGAAGTGATTTCATGCTCTAGTAAAAGTGTAAGGTTAATATCAAATGAAATTTTTCCGTACCATAAGACTTTAGAATGAAGGATTTAATTCTGTAACATGCTGTCTTTACACACTTCCACCTTGTCATTTTCCCGACTGTTGTGTACGGTACACGACTGTTACGTTACAGTGTACAGCTGTTACATTACAGTACATAACTGTTACGTTACAGTACACAACTGTTACATTACAGTACACAACTGTTACATTACAGTACACAACTGTTGTGTTACAGTACACAACTGTTACATTACAGTGCACAGCTGTTACATTACAGTACACAACTGTTACATTACAGTGCACAGCTGTTACATT
>VCRD01002083.1:90722-100970 GCA_006783055.1 Trinorchestia longiramus
TACAGTACACAACTGTTACATTACAGTACACAACTGTTACATTACAGTACACAACTGTTACATTACAGTACACAACTGTTACATTAAAGTACACAACTGTTGTGTTACAGTACACAACTGTTGTGTTACAGTACACAACTGTTACGTTACAGTACACAGCTCTTACATTACAGTACACAACTGTTACATTACAGTACACAACTGTTACATTAAAGTACACAACTGTTGTGTTACAGTACACAACTGTTGTGTTACAGTACACAACTGTTACATTACAGTACACAACTGTTACGTTACAGTACACAGCTCTTACATTACAGTACACAACTGTTACGCTACAACTGTTGCATGCCAAAGATATACAAAAAATTCCTACGTTAGAAAACGAAGCTCTTTTATTCAAATTAAAAATTAGTGAATGAACGTGAATGTTTTTCGAATGTAAAAGTGACTTATATTAAAGATTTTTTATTCCGAGTTATATGAATTTCAGTCATCTGTTATGCGTGTAGCTTATTCAATTTATTTCACAGTTTACTGAAGAGATGGTCTATCATTTCTCATTAATTCTAAAATTTCCACCCAATGCAATTAAGAACACTTTTTTTGTTCGAGAAAAAAATTGGAAGGACTTGGAAAAGGCAAGAATTTGATTCAAGAAACATAAAAGAAATTCATATTGTTACACAAAACCAATTGGCTAAAATGAAGCTGTAATGTTCAAGGTACTACACGACTTGATGATCTCTTCGGGAGAACTATCTGTTGTTCAGGAAATTGATTAAAATTAACCGCATGCAAAGAAGGCAAAGCAAGTGCAGATGAAAAGAAAACGAGTTGACATTCATGCAAGCGATGTAAAAATTAAAATAATCGAAAACTAAATAAATGAAGAGAAACCATTTTAAAATGTAACTACACCATGTTAATGCACAGGGAAATCATGTTCTTTACCGTGTTTCAATTATTCAGGATCCTATCCTGTGAAGTAAAGCCCTTTTAAATGAAAACACATCATGTTAAGATGAAAATGACTTGTAAAAAAAAGCACAAGATAAAAATGAGTTATAGAAAAAAAAATTAAGATGAGGGAATGGAATTCTATGGTCAGACTAAACCTGCTCTCTCTGTTGCTTTCTTGGCACGACGGCTTCAAGGTGTTCTAAAAACGATGATCTTTTTGGTCTCACATGAAAGGACTGTGAATAAATTAAAGACGATATCAAATTTCTCAGCGAGTTAGAATAGATTGAATGTTCCATCAGCGAAGCATTGAAATAAAAGCAAGGGGATTGTGCCCCCTCGGAAACATTTGTATTGCAATAGGTTCAACAGTCAAAGAACGGCAGAGAGATGTTGGAGTATTCTAGGGAGAAGAAAGACATGTCAGGGCAAGAAATAATCAAGAAATTCTTACAAACTCGTAAAAAATTTGGCAGAAAAGGTTCTTTAAATCCGTTAAAACTATTTTAATTTTAATTTTAAAAACAATTCAAAATGCAATGGTCTCCATAGACAGCGCATGGCACGGATCAGCGTGTGTCTATTCAGGATAAAAATGTTTTTATTTATTATATATGACTCATGAAAGCTTCTTCTTTAACTTGTCAAGTGCATTAAATTCTTAAAGCTCATCACGAGCTAAAATTCTCAGACAGCTACTCATCATTTATTTAAAAACTTAAGTTAAGATTTTTCATCGCTTGGTTTCGTTTGAAACAGAAGAGGTGCATTTTTTAGGATTAAAAATAGAGTTTAAAGTTGAAACTATTAACGTCAGAGAAAAAATTTAAAATTGTACTCGAAGAACTCACAACAAGAAAGTACAATTGGTCATTGAAATTCATAGCAAAGGTCTGATAAGTAAATTTTTTTGGCACTTTATGTTGATATTGATTAGGAAAGAAAGTGTGTTTAAAATATTCATAATGTTATTAATGGAGGCAAAATACGCTATCTATCCCACTGTGCTTACTAAGTTAATCTTTGCTAAGTTGTGCTAAGGAATATCTCAAAAATGACATTTATTTGAGTTTTGTTTTAAGTTGTCAGTTCATTCATAGTTCATAGATTCATGCATTCATTTTATTCATGTAACATTTCATGACAATGAGTCCTGCGGTACCTCAAACTCTTGAGTTATATCATACGTAACGCTTCTGGAAAGTAAAACTTTTCAACCAATCCCTCTCGAGTATGTCTTCAGTATGTATTATTTTCCTTGGAGCAACGTTAGCTTATAGACGTACAGACTCCTAATTGCGGCCTAACGTTTCTAAACTCAAGCAACGTCCCCTCTAAAACTTGTGCAAACGCGTGTGAAGCCTCACAGCACTGTGAGGCCAGGGGGAAACTGGAGTCCCACTCCAGAAATGAAAATAATTTTGTGATGAATAAACCAGCGTAAGCCCGGCATTTGGATGGCTTTTGACTCGCTGTGCTGTGAAGGAACGTGCGACAGCTGCTAAAGTTATCATGGAATAGAGTTTTTGAATGGAAATGGTTTCTGTGATCCCTAGATGATTTAGAATTCCAAGCGACCATGTTTTGGCAGTTTCATGCTCCAAGTGGCCATGTTTTGGTAGATTTTATTCCCGAACGGCCATGTTTGATAGTTTCGAACTCCAAACAGCCATTTTTGGATAGTTTTTAGTTCCAAACGGCCATTTTTTGTGGTTTCAAATTCCAAACAGCCATTTTTTGCTAGTCTTTATTTTCAAACGGCCATTTTTTGGTGATTTCTTGCTTGTATCTACAGGAGAGCTACTGAAATAAAACTACCACACAGAGCGTCTCAGGCTGGTGACGGTAAATCAAAGAAAAGAACAGACGCAAAAACTAAGTTTGTTGAACCATTAATGTTTTCTTGATACTCTCTAGTTCATAATTCCGCTGCTTGTGTTTCGTATGGAAAAATCAAATATGTTTTTATGGCCAACTCGCAGTCATAGTCGTGAACATTTCATTCTATACTGAAACTTTCACTCTGCTTTAATGATATGAATTGAAAACAATAAAAAATGGATACAGGAACACCAGTAATATCACGCATAACAAAATGATTGAATATCCATCATAACACAATCTATCATAATAAATTTCCTAATATTATTATTGACAAGCATAGCATCTCCCTCCAGGTGAGTGGAGCCAGTATGCAAGTATACTGTACTGTACATAATTCCTTAAAGTATAAAGGACTTCAAAAACCTGCTCTATTCATTGCAACACACAATGTATTTCAGTACACTCGTTCTTGTATGAATACCAGTGAACTCCTACAATACACTCATACCAACTAGGCAATGTATGAATCTTTCAGTAACCATAATTCTCACTTTACAGTCTTCAGTCTAACACGCAACTTATTCATACATTTACACTGCACTACAGGACTTATTCTTACGGCTTTATTTGTTGGTGTTTGTTAAGCCACAATGTGAAGTGTCATACATTTCTGTGTTCACTGCTGACAGCGAACATGAATATGCTGGCTAACATTAACTGTAAGGATTTTGTGCACAACACAAGACTTTATCCAGAAACTCAATTTTGTAGAACAAATTAATACGAAGGGAAATGGAGAAAGAATATTTTAAAAACAAGTTCACTTTAAATATTTTATGTCTTTTTTCTGTGGTGTGATCACTAAGCTGCCTGCGATAAATGAATGTGAAGAAGTGAATAAATGTGAAGTGGTGAATAAACGTGAAGACGAGAATATATGAGAAGTGGTGAATGAATGTGAAGAAGTGAATGAATGTGAAGAAGTGAATGAGAAACGGTTGTATAAAATAGATCAGATGTGAGAGGTTGTGGACTGAGTAAGAGATATCTCAAAGAGGAGTGAATATCACCAAGAAAACTGAATAATCTGACAAGGGGAAAAATGAGTACAGAAGTAGGCATGATTACATGTTGGAAGACAGTAGTTTTGTGGGAAAAATGACACCATTGAAGAAAAACTACTTAGAGTAAGACATTAAAAAATATGTCGGGCGATAGTGCTACATAATTACTCCCAGCTGCACACACGCTAATGTGTACCTCAATGTGTACCTCAATGTGTACCTCAATGTGTACCTCAATGTGTACGTCAATGTGTACCTCAATGTGTACCTCAATGTGTACCTCAATGTGTACCTCAATGTGTACCTCAATGTGTACGTCAATGTGTACCTCAATGTTACCTCAATGTGTACCTCAATGTGTACCTCAATGTGTACCTCAATGTGTACGTCAATGTGTACTTCAATGTGTACGTCAATGTGTACGTCAATGTGCACCTCAATGTGTACCTCACTGTGTACTTCAATGTGTACTTCAATGTGTACGTCAATGTGTACGTCAATGTGTACCTCAATGTGTACCTCAATGTGTACGTCAATGTCTACCTCAATGTGTACCTCAATGTGTACCTCAATGTGTACCTCAATGTGTGCCCTAATGTATACCAGCGTAACGTGGTATTCTCCTCATTCGTTTGTCCCCCGGACTCATACTCGTGTGTGGTTGAAAATTTATTGACATTAATGTAGTGTAGTTTTATCTATTCGTTGATTTACTTCACTTGCTGGCTGCAGTATCGTTATTTAATTACTTTTAACACACATCATTCATTTATTCTGTTTATTCATTCTTTACTTTTTAGTTACTTCCATCGCTTCTTATATGCTATAATCTGTCCATTTCTTCTGTGTGCTTACTTTTCACAATTTACGAAATTTACACATTTTGCTTTAAGTGCGTCCATTTATTCGGTTTCATCATTTTTTTCCCGCTGAACTAATTTCTTTATTTATATCAAAGCTATTCATTTTTTCTTTATTTTTTGACAGTTTACGAACTTCAATAATTTGTTATTCACATGCTTGCTTACGCGCTTATTTTGACAGACGCGCGCTATGTTGTCGAGCAGGTATCCTGGATACGGCACAGGGACATCCACCTGCTGACGGTTGGTC
Organism: Trinorchestia longiramus; assembly: GCA_006783055.1. NCBI lineage: Eukaryota > Metazoa > Arthropoda > Malacostraca > Amphipoda > Talitridae > Trinorchestia > Trinorchestia longiramus. Next base: position 95,687 of record VCRD01002083.1, read on the forward strand.
AGTACACCTACACCTCCGACCAGCGCTTCAGGGTTGTACATGAGAGAGACTCCGATGACTGGATCCTCAAGATCACCTACGTCCAGGTGCGTAGAGTAACCTAACCTGACATATCCTAACCTAACATAACCTGACGTAACCTGACATATCCTAACCTAGCATAACCTGACGTAACCTGACGTATCCTAACCTAGCATAACCTGACGTAACCTGACATATCCTAACCTAGCCTAACCTGACCAAGCCTAACCTGACGTAACCTGACATATCCTAACCTAGCTTAATTTGACGTAACCTAACGTAAAATAAGAAGATCACACGTGTCTAGACGTATGACGGGATAAAATCACAGTTTTTAAGAATAATGACTTAGTTCCAACGAAAAGTTTTTGGTGGTACAAGATTTCAAGGTTTTTAATTTCGGTTCAGGGTTTCAGGCATAATTTCTACAACATTCTACAATGTTCTACGATATGTATTTTTTGTTTTCCAGCTGAAACTTTCACAAAAGAACTTTTTACTATTTGCCAGGATGACTTTCCGAATTAAGAGCTGAAAGGACAGTTAATTAGGCGAATGAATGGGCTAATTAGGCTTGAAAAGAATCAGCAGCATTTCGCTGAGTGCCTTAATTACTGGTCTCCTGAACTCCTTTTTTTGCCGTCATTCATTAAAATTACGCATAAGATCTTGCTACTGGTCTTTGGACCCGCCAAATTTATGCTTTGTTCTGTATTATTCTGTAAAAATTAAATTAAAACTACTCTGTTTTATTATGAACTTGTGAGGAACGACTGAAGAGCTTAAGAACAAAAGCATGTTCATAAACCGAAACACGAACGGGTGCTCGTTTAGGGCTGTTTAGAGTTGTTTTATATGCAATGGGTGAGGGTGATTAAGGTGCCTGTACGTGAGTAGTGCTTTAATTTCAAATAGCATGGAACTTGAGTAGCTACAAAAGAATTGACCGAACGACTCCTTCCTGTTACAATATTCTATTTTCATAGATCCAATGAGAACACTTACAACCTCCACAGAATTCAAGTTAAGTCTTAAAGCATCTCAATTGAAAGCTCTGAGCTCCAGTCATGTTGTCGCATCACAAACAGATCACTGACCAGTTTTGAGTACAGGAACTTCTATTTAAACTTTGCAAATGTGACATCTCTTGCTCTAACTATAACTCAAAATGAATAGTAATGGTACATCAGTTGGCTCAACGTATATGACACATGTAAATCAAAATTAGCATCACAGTTGACTTAGATAACTACTTTATTTTTTCACACATTTTCTGAGTGATTAAATGTTTGACTGACAACGTCCTCAAGCTTAGAGCGTTCCTCATGCTAGACTAGCAAAGTGTTATTGTTCCCCTGTGTTAAAAATAGATTGTTACTTTTGATACTTGCTCCCATGCTGCAGTTACAAGAACTAGCAGTTACAATGAACAACAGTTACTGGAACCAGCAGTTACTAGGATTAGCTGTAATTAGGACAAGCAATTACAAAGAATAGCTGTTACTAGGACTAGCAGTTACAATGAACAACAGTTACTGGAACTAGCAGTTACTAGGATTAGCTGTAATTAGGACAAGCAATTACAAAGAATAGCAGTTACTAGGACTAGCAGTTACAAAGAATAGCAGTTACTAGGACTAGCAGTTACAAAGAATAGCAGTTACTAGGACTAGCAGTTACAAAGAATAGCAGTTACTAGGACTAGCAGTTACAAAGAATAGCAGTTACTAGGACTAGCAGGGACGTAGCACAGACTAGGAAACACCAGCTGACATTGTAGCACTTTTGCTAAAATTAGTTCACCCGCACTTGAAAAAATATGTTCGTATTTTTAAGTAATCTTTTTCTTTCATTTGCCAGTCAGTCGATGCCACATTTTGGAAGGATTTTCTATACTGAAGGAAACTGAGGCATATACCGAAAAAAATTGTGTATTTTATAGTAAAACTGTGCCTCTGGTATCCACAATACAATGCTTATAATACATGTATACTCGTTTTATTGAGAAGTCAATACTTAGCATAAATTAAATACTTTATTCCAACTCCTTAATAATCGCATGTTTCAAATTAATTTCCCCTCTCTAATTCAGCAATCAGAGAAAAGGTAAATATATTTATAAATAAATAAATATGTGACAGTTTAATCTCCGGAATTAAACTGTTGCCTCTAAACTCTAACTCATAGATCACAGATAATGCTACAACGTTGAGCATGCTTCATATTTCAATTATAGAGGGGAACTCGAACATTGCTTTTAAAATCTCATATTTTCCACCAAATTCTTCCGTCATCTAAAAATCCTCCTCCACAAACCTAGCAAATATATTCTGAGTCCCGAATCGTAAACCACAATTTGCACCCAGTATTAACAAGTATTAATACCGAATATCGTGCCTTCTATACGTACATACTCATGCATAATAATTGTGTGCATTCATGCGTAATACTCACCTACGCGTATACTGAGAACTCCTTAATATCTGTCCTGTGAAGCAAACGTGCTTTGCGTAAGTGCTGTAAGAAATACTCAGTAAATCTTGCCAGCTCTCCTGCTCAGTTCCGCCACCACCACAATGGGAATAATCTCTGAGAATTGATGGACTTCCCACACTGAAAAGCGCGTGGGAATGCGAGCAGCACTGGTTGCTGTTGCGGTGTGAAGCGAGTCAGACTCTCAGTCCTGTCCTATTCCAAATCCTGTGTCGTGTTTGTGATACGACCAGTTCAATGAAACTTGTTTCATGGTAGGAATGGGGACATCAAACTACCTGGAATGGGATAAACTATTTCTGCATGAGATCAATGATACCAGCGATGTAGTGTGTCCCGTAATAGGAATGGGAACACCAAACCATTTAGAAAATGAGAAGTATTTTTAGATGGTATCCGTGATACAAGCGATGTTATCCCGTGTTAAGGATGAGAACACCAAACTACCTGAAGGAAGATAAATATAGGGTGGCGCATAAGTAACGCACCCTTTTAAAAAATTAATAATAAATAAACTATGAAAGGTATAACGATGGTGATAATTGCAAACGATGGAGGAACTCTTAAAGTTTATTTACATGTTGTATCCTGTCTACAGATACCCAGTGTATATTGCAGTAATACTTTATTTATTATTAATTTTTTAAAAGGGTGAGTTACTTATGCGCCACCCTGTATTTCTGGATGGTACATATATGTGATACGAGCAACAGCGATGCAGTCTGTCCCGTGATAGGAATGGGAACATCAAACTCCCTGGAATGTGAAGAAATATTTCTGCACTAGATAGTTTCTGTGAAAATTCCACGGTTTAGACTTGAATTATTTGAAATTGTTGTAAGGAGGAACGTATTAAAGATTTAGTACAAATTATTGTGTTTTAAATCAACTTTTTCATTTATATATACAGAACCTCCATTCTGTATCTCTTCTGCCAATAATATAGCCTAGATAGTACCATGGAAATTCCATTGCTTAAAAAAAAATAAATTATGGGTTTATGAAGAAAAAAAATATTTTTTTAGTTTTCCCCGGGGTACTATCAGAAATGATAATCCGACTGGAGTTATTAAATAGATGGTTATTTTCTAGTTATTCAAAAACTTTAATGGAGAGAGAATTTTATTTTCAATCTATTGCGTTTCTTCAGTAGTACACACAAAATGGTAGATTATGTAGAAGGTATAGCACTAATACTTTTCATAGTCCAGCATCTAATATTCATGATTCTTTTAATAAATGGGGTTCATATCTCAACATTTCTCATATTAATCGTTTCATTAGATCGAAATATAATAAGCGCCTCAATTGAAAACACTTGTACACGTAAAACTATTTTAACACGTACCTAATCTAGATGAATGTACTCCATATCCATGAAAATTCATCAAATTCATTAAAAAAACAACATAGTCATGACATTTTTACACGTAAAGTGAAATTAAACATTTCAGATAAAACTAATCTGTCACTTAGATGTCAAATGAAATATAAATCTAAAATGGAACAATGGGTTAGATAGTTAAATATTTGTTGTAAAATCCGTAGAGTTTATGCTCTGTCGGCTAAAGATATTTAAATGTTTGATGGAAGTTCGAAGATTTTCTTGAATTTTGTTCAGTCAACAGTTTAGAAACTGGTAATAATGATGTTAATAAAGGCGTTCAATAAATATGTACTTCTTATTTGAACCCGTGGAAATTCCACGGCTTAAAAGTGATTTAATTACGTATTTTTTGATCCATTATTGCTTTATATGTTAGATAGGATTTGACTAATTTGAAATTATTGTGAATACGAAGGTATTGAAGATTTATGACGAATTATTATTTGTAAATTATTATTTTTCCTTAATTTATACAGACCTTACCTTCTGCATCTTATATATCGATACCATGGGCTTAATTTTGCATAAGTGTTCATACATTGCGTGTGTGTTACACAGCCTAGAGACTCCGGCGTGTATGAGTGTCAGGTCTCTACTACGCCTCCTACTTCACATTTCATCGGGCTCAACGTAGTCGGTGAGTTATTGACTTTATTCACTTAATTCTTTATAAAAATTACATTTGACTCAGCCAGTTCATTAGAAGACTCATTACCGACGGTAGCATGGATACAAGTCGGGGTCTTCTTCTTCTTGTTTCTTGAAGTTGAGGTAAAAATTATATGTTAATCAGGCAATGTTTCTTTTTCCTTCCTGCACAAAATGTGACAAATGAAAAGAAAAAATTCTGTCAACGAGGGTAGCGTGGATACGATTGTCATAAAAACTGGAAGTAAGTCTTAGTTCTGGGTTATAAAATTAGGCTCAATTTACCTGAAAATATTTTTCACTTAACTCTCTTATGGCGATACAATGCCCTGTATAGAATACATCAATGTTGGGACTTAAGTGAAAAGGCTAATTAACATGAAGACAATTAAACTAGAAACGTTTATCAGGTCGTAAAAATTGATCAATTTCACTAAGATAGACTCAAAGAGCGCACCAGTTTAAACAGTTAAACTGTGTGTGAGATCAACAGTTAGTAAGAATACAGATGGTTTGCAAACAAAGATTTCATCCACTGACAAAAGCTAGTTGCACTCTCCAAAAATTAGGAAAAATAAGTGAATAAAGATGTTAGAATTAAGGAGTAAGAAAAATAACTAGTAAACTAGAGTGGTGTAGAATAGGTTCATTTAACACGTATAATCTCTCTCATTCCCCCTCACTCCCCCTCACTCCCCCTTACTCCCCCTCACTCCCCCTCACTTCCCCTCACTC
>VCRD01002084.1:0-31408 GCA_006783055.1 Trinorchestia longiramus
ACGTTAATGATTATAAGAGGCTGCATTGCTGATCATTACGATGATCGTGTAATGATCTTACAGAAATGGTAGCATCATAATCAGACGAGGAATTCTGTAGAGTTGAAGTATCGTTTCTTTCAATTTAAAGTTCGAGAGAGCTGATGTCTTTTGAACGCAAGCAAGGGAAATTCTCTCTAATAATTCTTGTATTCTTTTTATGTTCTTTCCAATGTAAATTTATCGTAGACGTAGAAAGCTTAGAAAATTGTACTTTCAATTCGTGAACTAGATCCACGAGTAAAATTATATTCTTCCCATTTGAGAAGTTTCGGCAAAGACCAATTCACACTAACAGTCATTAATGAATACATTAGCTTATTCCTGCTCTAGAGCTACTAAATTTCAAGTATGGATAAAAATTGACAATACAGTATTAACATACAAATAATTTAATTATCTATTCCTAAAATATTAAGAACGAAGAGACAGGAGTGTAGCAGGATAAATGGCCTATACTATAGTTTCGAGGAGATGTCCGTTGTTTCTATTTAGTTTTTTCATTCACTGCAACCTTCAAGGTTTAATGAATGTTGCTATTCTTCATTGTAGCTTCCATTTGAGATTTTATCTCTAGTTCTCTCACTTCAGTAACCTGAAATATGACGGTGTGAGTGATGGTCATATAACCCGTAATTTGACGGTGTGAGTGATGGTCATGTATATAATATGACTGTGCAATCAAGGTTTTAGTACCGTTTTCATCTAAAAATAAATACATACAAATAATACCAAAGGTTTCAAGAAGCTCATGAGAGTCGAGCCGTTTATTTTTTAGTCGAATAATTGTGTCATCAGCAGCAGCTTCCACGTTCATACAGAGGCACGTCACACAGATGCAGGTCTCACACAGGCACGTCACACAGATGCAGGTCACATAGACACAGAAGTAGGTCACATGCATTAACTCATGTGTATATCATATTGTATAATATGTGTATCAATATATAAGCATTGTATTGAAATATTTTAGGTAAATATTTGTAATTATTTTACATTCATATGTTAAAAAATTCTTACATGCACGCCACAGTAAATGCACGATCCTAAACTAACTGCTGTGCACTGCATCCATTAAATATTAAAATTATTAAATGCTAAAATCTGCACTCGAACTACTGAATGGCAAACAAATTTTCTACTAGATACTGCATAGGAAACACTAAATATTCAAGTTCTGAATTACTAAACACTGCATAGGAAACACTAAATATTCAAGTTTTGAATTACTAAACACTGCATAGGAAACACTAAATATTCAAATTCTGAATTACTAAACACTACATAGGTACCATTAAATATCAAAATAAATAATTAAACACTGTTTGTGTAAGACAAGTTTTTAAATAATCTCCAACAAATTTTTAAAATCTTGGATTTTTTTACATGACATTTGAAATAGCATAACTCCAGACTGCAACGTCATCACTTCAGTTTCAGCGGATATTATTTGCAAGGCACGAGCTGAAAGCTCAAGTCCAGCGAACTGTTTTCTCGAATTACTTGCATGGCTGGCATTGACGTTTCGATTTCATTTCGTCAATACTGTTGAAAAATGTCAACGTTTTTGCATCTTTTGAACAAACGGGAACGCGCTTTCTGCATCCAAAATTTTTTTTTTATGCATTCCTTTCAACATTTTTGGTCTTCGCAATTATGTTACCTGATATCTAACTGAGGATTATCAGACGAAAATACCTTTGTTTGCTGCTTATTTTACTTAAACTTTCTCATTTGATCCTACTGAACTCAGAAAAAAGGAAGGATTCATTTAAACGTTTAACTTCAGTTGAGAATATTTCACACGAAAAAATATGAAACAAGGATAAAAAAAATTTATAAATGATTATAAATATATTATTAATTTTTACAGTTCCCTTACAAAATTTTTATTTGACAAATCATGTACTCAGGTTGTTGCATTTTGTACTCCTATAATTGCTCACTTGTTTATTTTCTTGTCATGGATTAACGTTTTCTTTATTTTAAAACGTGTTTGTCAAATCAAAATGAGTAACTTTTTTATACCACAGCGTGCACGTACGATTATGTAGAAGTTTTACATTTCACAATTATTTAGAAATATTTTTGTTCCAAATTTCCGATTTGATAAAAAACACCACTGGTATAAAGTAAGAAGCTGTAGGTATTGCAGTCTCAGTTATATGAAAACAATGTAAATTTTCGACCACAAACTCTCTTATAAAAGACAAAACTTTTCTGAGCACTTGATAAGTTTAGCTGTGTTTGCTGCAGGGCCCACAGCTCTGTCCTCATCACAGGGTCCGGATTATCTCTTTTTAGGCTTCCCTGTGAGCTATAAAAAATCCGCGTCTATGTCTCAGAGTCACGCTCCGAAACTGCTCAACACTGCAGTGCACAGTGTGAGTGCAGTGTTACAGCTGCAGTGCACAGTGTGAGTGCAGTGTTACAGGTGCAGTGCACAGTATAAGAGTGCAGTATTACAGCTGCAGTGCGCAGTATAAGAGTGCAGTGTTACAGCTGCTGTGCGCAGTATAAGAGTGCAGTGTTACAGCTGCTGTGCACGGTGCAAGAGTGCAGTGTGACAGCTGCAGTGCACGGTGCAAGAGTGCAGTGTGACAGCTGCTGTGCACGGTGCAAGAGTGCAGTGTGACAGTTGCAGTGCACGGTTCAAGAGTGCAGTGTGACAGCTGCTGTGCATGGTGCAAGAGTGCAGTGTGACAGTTGGAGTGCATGGTGCAAGAGTGCAGTGTGACAGCTGCAGTGCATGGTGCAAGAGTGCAGTGTGACAGTTGGAGTGCGTTTACACACACACACACACACACAATTTCAGAACATGTGCTGGCTCAAATGTTCTTCCTATCTCGAGACACAAGATATGAGCAGATCTAACTTTCGTTTTATCTAACTTTCCTTTTATCTGACACTAGGAACTCTAACTTCAGTGCTGGAAGCAATAATAGAACTCGTGTTTGCAAGAGTGACACTGCAACGCCCACTCTTACTGTCCGTCCGATGTATACAAAGAGGTCTTAAGCAAGTGTGTGTGAGAATTCAGTGTTCTATTATGCTAAAGATACCAGCGCCCCGCCGAGCTTCTAGACAACTTTAAAGCTTTTGTAATAGAGGGCATGCACTATCAACCTCTTACATCATTATCATTGCATGCTTGACGTGTAATAAAACTATATTGATTTCATTTGATACGTTTCTGAAAATATTATAGATTCTTGCTTCCTTTTGATTTTGATTTTTATAACATTTTTACAATGAAATTTTTATTTTGAAGTGTAAAACGCATTGAATGTCTCAAATTAGCTAGATTTTGACGATGTTTCTCTGCTAGTTCAGAAATTAGAGGTTATTTTAAGAACAAATGACTCGTGTTCTACCGCAGGACAAAGAACCTAATTCACTAAAGACATTTATTCATAGAAATTCATTCAGAAGTCTTCCAGTGAGCTTCATAATTTGGTCTCTGAAATTGAGAAACATTCCTTCATTCAATGAATGACTTAAAACTCAAATAACTGATCGATTAATTGAATGACGTAAATGAATTGATAAATGAATGAGTTAAACAAAGTAAATAAGAGCAAGACCCTCTGATAAACAGCGATTTGGCAATGTTTCAATTACGTACACGTCTACAAGGTGAACATAATTCCTTTTATATGTTTTTAAATCAACTTCAACAACGAATGTTGCCTAAAAATTACCCAGCTTAATTTTTTATAATTAATTGTCAAGGATATACCTACTTTTTTGCAGAACAATCAGCCTTAACTATTGACAATGTCAATAGAATTGATGCGCTAGTTCATCATAGAGCATATAAAAAGAGGGTAAATCCATCCGAAATATTCAAACTAGTGAGAAACCTGATAATTAATAGAATGTTGATAAAAACAATTGACCGACCCCTTGCTAGAGTATCAAAGTTCTGAAGTCAAAATTGAATAAATGCTGGGAGAAAATACCCTTAGAAGTAACTCGTGCAGCCATTAAAGACTTTCCTAAAAGACTTCACAAAGTAGTGACGGCAAAAGGGAAATATTTTGAATATTTTTTTGTGGTCATAGATTTGTAAATTGCTTATTATTTGTTGGAGTCAGACCTTGAAATAAATATATTTTTTAAAGAAAAAATGAATATTGTTCTTTAACAGTGTTTATGCTCCACTCTGCATATGCAATTAAAAGGAAATTATCATAGTAGTAAGAATTTCGTGCTAAGTTTAAATGGAGAATCTGGACGCAATTATAAATATTGAAGTGCTACCTATGTATGTATGTATGTACTCGTATTACTCCTGTTGGCCTAAACTAAATGAAACTTGCACATGTATTTCCGTAGAGTTTTGACATTTTATTTCAATTAGAGAGAAGGAAAATATTATTTCGCCATGTACGCAGTACAGGATCTTCAATTTATAATATTAAGACCTTAAGACTGGTGATGCTGCTTCTGGCGACTATTCCCGTCCTCTGTGTTGCAACTGGAAGTAGAGGCTCGTAGGGGCGCTGCGATGAGCGTGATGACGTCTAGTCCTATGAACCACAATTCTTTTTTCTTTTTATAATTCTAATCACAAGAAGCCACAAAAAGCCACAATATGCCACAAGAAGCCACAATAAGCCAAAGGAAGGCACTATAATCCAGAATAAGCCACAATAAACCACAAGCTTTTAAAGGTACGTGTACATGCTCTGTTCCATGACTTCATTCTTCAATTTTTTTAACTTGCTCTAGCAAGATATTTCTTTTCTAGTTGCAGTGTGTTTCTTTATAAGTTATTGAGCATGATAGTATGCTGTCATGGCATCCTGTCTCTGGCGCTGCTTCATACAACACCAAAAATATGAATACTATTTAGCAATAAACTTTTTCCTATGAATATCGACGCATAGGTAAAGGAAAAATGTCAATTCGACTCGAACAAAAACTGAATCGTTGGAATAAAATAGGATAAAATTGAAACCGGAGTATAATTGATCCTGAGTAAATTTTACCATTTTGGTTTTGATATTTTATGTTCGAGAATAAGAGGGTACACGATTTCGCCTACACAATTTCATCATTGACATACTAAAATTGACTCATCTTTTTAACTCAGACTGGCAATTTTGTTACTCATTATCGTTTGAAGTTTTTCTTAAACAATATTTTGGCGCTTATCTCTAAACCAAAGCATGAAGGCTGCACAAATGCTCATTATCATGCGAGATGTGACTTAGCTATGAAGTCAACTTGAAAAGTTTGAACTATGTAGACGCAGCACAACTGACACGACCTCTTCACAATGAGCAAAGATCCACTCTGGTTCGAGATAAAAGGCTTTCTGGAGGTATTGTTTCCATTAAAGCTCATTAAAACGGGTGCTTCTAGGATGAACTTGAGAGTCTGTATTCATTGAAGAGGCTGCACAGAATCTCTTTGACTGACAACTGCAGTGTCGGACGAATAAATTTCTCATCGAGCGCCTGGCTGTCGTTGTCACGTCCTATTCATTTCTTTGAAAACGACACAAAACTAGAATATCATTAGACTTTGCGATATTAAATACAATCAAGCTGCGTTGTTTCTCTAATTGTGTAGGCAAGAATTAGTACTGATGTCATACGAGAGAGCCACACTAGCAATGCTGAAAAGTAGCATAGTGGTCCCAAGAATTACACCCACATTGCATTTTCTTCCAGTTTGATTATAAAAATTATATTTTAAGCATACTATACTATTGGTCATCTTTTCCATGCTTCTGATGGTGAGAATTCATTTTAAAGAAACATAGGGTTCGCACCATTGAGTTGATGTATGACAAATAAGTACTAGCATCTCACGGTACTATAATCATACACATGTGGTACATTTCTGTACTCTTATCATTGAGGGTCAGCATCATCCTTTTGTAGTGCAGTAGTCTGTAGATATTATGATTTATGAGAACTGTTTCCCACCCATTTAAATATTTTTCTATTTAGTCTAGAAACTCATGATGTGAAGTATGCATGAATCCATAAATGATGTATATCTAGGCTTGACACGAACTACGCATGCCAAAATCAATGAGGGCCTAAGTGTATCATCAATAAGGAACGTTCCTTCAACTCAGCTATAATACGTACAACTGAAAGAAATTTGTACATACGTCGCAATTAAATAGTTCAGGCACTTAATGAAGGAAGCAATTCAACTCAAAATTTGTATCCCATCTATGTACAGGGGAATTTGAAAACTTTTTATTGATTATTTTTTAACAAGAAAAATAACTGCCATACATTAGGTGCGAAATTCCTTATTTTACTTGTGGAAGTGAGTATTAATTTGAGACATAAATTTGCTGAGCGTGGTAAACACTCACATAAAATCATGAGTTGAATTTTATTTTGGTATGCACCAAAAAACTATTAAACAATTTAACTTCAGCTATGGCGTGTTTCAAAATGTTCTTAAATAATAAACATTGCATCAAATATTTTCGTAAAGAACCATTTTTATCGAACTTGATTGGATATCAATGAAATTTTTCACCAACAATTAAATTCGTTAGTGAGGAGCAACGAGATGCTGCACGGCTTTATTATATCTAAAATATTAGCTCATTCTTAATCATTGGTCAGAGTTATAGAATGACCTTTTCCTCGTGCTAAACTAAAAACATTGTGATAATTTTACTTTGTACGCTGTCATGCTGATAATCAGCCAAAATAAATCACTCTGTTCAGCTTCAGTAACTGAGGCTAGCTGGAAATACACTTACTATACATGAAGTATTGAAAGAATCTTAAAAGTCTACATGGTTTATGGAAATTACGTAGTTTAAAAATGCAAAAAACAGAAGACATTTGCTTTCAAAAGTCACCCCGAACTCTAGCGTCAGGTCAGAAACCTTCTGATAGTTCAAGTTGAACTAAAGCATATCTTTTTATTTCTTTCACCCACTCCTGGTGTCATCTATTAACTTTATGAAGCATTAAGAACTGTCTCCAACTATTAAAAAGTTTGGTTCTATCAGTCGCAGTTCGGCTCACGATTAACTGGCATTGCAGTTGGACTATCACAGTCCATCAACACGCACAACTGTAATTTACAGACCAGGAAAGCTTTTCCCTCATCAGGGTCTCTTTAGTTCACAAAGACTTATTCAGATTGAAATGAAAAATGTTGACACAATAAAAGCAAAGTACAGTACGAGGTGAAAAATTTATTCTTCTTATATCTGCCCCCTTATAGCAGCAGGAATGAGGAGAAAAGTTAAGGCTAGTTGTCCTAGAGGTCAAGTTTCGCAGCGCACAGAGCAAAACGCTGGCGCTCGCTTAATTTTGTTGCTAGTCGATTGTATGAGAAAGTACAAAGTGCAGCGACATAACTTGTTTTTTTTTCTTAAAGCAAAGTGCCCTGAAAAAAGGAAGTCATGTTGCTAAACCGTGTATTCCAAGGTGTAGGATGAGAGAACTGAAGTTCCTTTCTTTGAACGACCCTGTAGACCTACATGTTTCCTCTGTAAGTAATAAGTAAATGCTGTACATCCGCGTTGTATAACAACGAAATCGTTTTCTGAAAGGGTTTTTGTCTCATATGTTCTACTTCAACTGTTTTTGTATTTTCACATCATGATCTCGACTTGCATGACCATTCTTCATCCCACTACCAAAAATGAAGCTTAAATCGAACCCAAAACTTTTATTTTCAAAAGTATTCATACAATATTTAAGTTTTTAAATTTTAGATTTAGTTTTCGCTGTTTATTAACTTAATGTTCTCAATTGTTATCATAATCATCATCAACGTAATACTAATCATTGAGAAAAAAATTCTTCAATATTATTACAACGGCGCATTTCAACATTATGAGTTGCTGCAGTACAGCTGTGGTACATTTTTGAAATGAATTTAGCTACATTTTACGGTATTATTAATATACATCTTCATGTAAATCAAAACTGGTGGAAACAATTATAAAAGATATGAACAATTTGTTAATACCTTCTTTATTTTTGCACATATTGCCTCGAAAATTTCTATGCAGAATCTTTATGGTGCGTAAATCAATATGGAATTTCGTTTTCTACCAACTTTAAGAAAAAATGAAATAATTTAGGGAAATTTATTTTTCGTGGTGGAAATACTTATTGTGGTAAATAATTATGTATGTATATAAGTTTGCCCGTTTGTAGTTTAAGAAGGTTTTGAGTTCAGTCCTATCGTTAGGGCTATGGATTTGAAGGGCAAAGTCTATCATACGGTGATCACGGACCTTGTCCTTGTCCATAGCTTTAAATTCAACTATTCTGAGGTCAGGGGTCGTCATGACGAGGTCAAGGATATTGTTTTGTCTAGTTGGTTCGTTGACATACTGCTGTAGGGAATTTGTATTTATCAGATCGATAAACTCAGATCCAGGTGCTCGACTTTCGTGAGAAATGCAGTTTATGTAGGGCAGATTGAAGTCACCCATAATTAGTGCTTCATAGGGAGTACTGAGAATATTTTCAAGGGAACCATAAAGTCCATCATCATCGGTTGCTGTACAGGTTAGGTTTTTACATACGAGCCCAATTTTGATGTTTTTTTTTGTAGCTGCTGATGGATGATGAGATGTAGCACTTCTATTTTTTCTGTTACTTGTTTGGTTTTGAAATATGGTTGCAATTTTTATTCTATGTAGATAACAGAGCCACCACCTCTGTGACTGAGTGAGGGCTTGTCGACATTGTGTAAGACGTATACTTTTAATGAGATTTTCGCTAGATATCTTCCATTTAGATCTAACTACGTTTTATTGACTGCTATCATATCGTGGAATAAAATCAATGCAATAGCTTGTAATTCATGCATCTCCGGCGGGATACTTTGTACGTTGCCAAGGAGTATCTTCAGGTGTCCATTATTTTGGTCGGTAGTTTCGTTTTCAGTTCGTTTGTGTTGACTAGGTTCATTGTTATTTTCATCGGCCGCCTTGGATGGTTGATTTTCGTTATTTACTAATATATGATTTTTCATCAAGGGCTGTGCTCCGTCCAGATATCGATTTTTTCTGTTGCCTTCATTTCAATGTCGTGCTGGTGGTGCGGCTGTGCGTGTTCACTTCAGTTTTCTCTAAAATTGCCTCCAAGTTGTTGAAAGTTTTTTTGCTTTGCAAGTGTTTCTTGTAGCACTAGAGTTGCGTGCTGCAGATATGAGTTAAGTATTGTTGTTCTGTCGTGTGCAAGGATTCCAGCAGGTTGGATATGAGATTGAGTTTGAGCGTCTGTGGTACAGGCAATATTTAATAATAAGAAACGTCAAAACATCTCAGCCTCTAAACTTCTTTATATTTAAAATTGTCAGAATCTGGAACCAACTACCTGAAAAAATTGTTTCGGCTGTCATTGTGAATACATTCAAAAATCGTTTTGAAAAATATCGGCTAAGAAACTATCCTGTACTCTAAAGCACTTTTTCTACATCCATCTTAACTCCTGGTGGTCTGCGTACGCGCGTAGGTGGCCAGATGTCTCTGCGTGATTAAGGTGCCTGTGCGGGATTGATGCCTTAACTTTAAATGGTATGGGAGTTGAGTAGCAGACGAAGAATAGACCAAACGGCTCGTTCGTGTAGCCATATTAATTTTTATTATATTCCACAGTATTCGAGTATTTAAGGGTCCTGATTTATGTTGTCAGGTCCTTAGTTCGAGTCTCCAGGCAGAAATCAGATTTTCTCCTGCCTATGATGTAGGTGACCAGAAAGACAAATGGAGTGACTGACGACTATTTTCTCAAATTTCCAGATAAATCGCTACGTGTCCCTGTATGTCCTCACCTCCAGTCACAACGCAAGGAAGACGAGAATGCTCACTAAAAACATGATCACTTGTCTTAAAATGTTAGCATTAAGAATTGAATAATTACCGTACGTGTCATGTATACCCGATTGCAAATAATTTTTTCTATCTTTCTTTCTCTATCACATTCCAAGTTTCCTAACACTTCGAAAAGTTAAGCACCCATTATTTCGGACAAGAACCACAATGTAAATTGTTATTTGTCTCCCACTCTCATGACTTAGAACCCGGATCCTTTCTAAGCCCTGCCCACTTTCTTGACTTGATTATAACAGTAAACTTGATGCGCTCCGCCTATTTTCTTGACTCCACCTATTTCCTTAACGGTCAAATGAGCTCCGCCCATTTTCTTGGGAGATTTCAATGAGTACTTTGAGCCTCGTGATGATTATTAACAGATTCAATTAAAATTATTATCAAACTGCTATAAAAGTCCGTGTATCTTGCATCTGTAAATGACTAACCACTTAATTTGTCCTTTTTCAAATTCCAAAATTTCTTGCGACTGCATCGCAATTGTCAATCAATGAACATTCATGATTCATCAGCAAACAAAACATTTACTGTACAGTAACGTGACCACAAAGTACAATGCACTGGTGAACAGTGACGTCGAAAAGACAACGTCTTAAAGCAAGGTCTGTCGTACAGCTAGTACATGCTTTTACATGTGTTATCTGAACCTGAGTGACTGTGTCACGTAACATAGTGTAGAAAGAAGTTAATAAACTATAACCTGATCTAAAATGAAGTTTTTCATTCAATCTTACTTGGTGTACTGTCGTTCCAGAAGCAAAATCGAAGTAATTCATTTTAGTCCTATATTCTGAATGTTTCGTTCAAATGTTGAGACATTACAGAGTTATGTGAGTGATAATTTACGTAAGATTTTGTTCAGTCAAAAACATTCGTCTGTATTTGGTTCAGATTTAGATTTCTTTCAATAGTGTTCTTTACAACTCGTGACATGCATGTAGTCAGTCCAGGAATTGCTAAGCAAAATAAGGAAAGTCAGAGGCAATCAAGGGATCATTTAACCCTCCGACGATTTAAAATCTTCATCCAAAACTGGCCTCATAACTGAAATTGGAAGAAATCAAATTCTCGTGTCATTTATGAACACAAAAATTGTATTTGAGAACATGCACGTACATGCGTACGTGTGTGTAGGTCAAGATGTATCTTAAGCTCGAATAGTGAGCTATGATTTCATCTGACTTCACACATGAATCTTTAAATTCATTTACTGAATAATTCTAGATGTTTTGATTGGAAATTAGAGTTGCAAAGTTTACCACGAGTTTTTGTAATCAGAAATTCTCAATAGAATATTCCACATTTCAAAAGTCTATTAATACATGTCCGTTTACTTCTCTTATAGATGACCAGGAAACAAGCGCTAAAGCTGTCGGAATAAAGTTGCAGTCGATGGGAAATGTTATACCCTTAAAACTTAAATAGATTCAATTCTTGATCATAATTTCATAAAATAATTTCTACAATTTTTTCCGAGAAAAAAACACCGAAACTGAAAAAAATTAATAATGAACATGAATTTAATAATCTTAAGGCAGTACAAGATCAAGATACAACGGGACACGTTTTTCCATTATGAATAGCTTATTTATTTTAGTAACATGCAAGTTGTACGTGTAATCCTTTCCTTCCGAGCACTTTGACCACTGGTACTTTACGAATAATCAGAAACTTCGAGACATCACAAGATCTAAATTTCTTTCCCGTCAAAATTGCCGTAACTTGGAACCCGCCGTACGAAAATGTCGTTCCTGCTGGCACTGTGAACACATTCAAAAATCGTCTCGACAAATATTCGCTTAGGAACCCCCAGTATTATAACGTACTGATTCTATGTCCCTAAATCCTGGGACATTGTATGATTGTGGTACATGTACGTGACTGAAATGCCTGTGCGTGTACATGACTGAATTGGATTACGTTATTGAGTTGTACGTGCATGAAAAGTACCTTTACTTTATACTGCATGGGACTTTTGTAGCAGCCCATAAATGGACCATACGGCTCGTTTCTGATGCCTTATTCTATTCTATTCTACTTTTCCAAAAAAGGTTGAAAACATTTTTCTATAAAATAATTAAATTCAATCCTTCCTTCACTAGTACTTATTCCTTCCTTCACAAGTACTTATCCATTCTTCCCTCTCTCTTAATCCCTCATTCCCTGGCATTTAACCCTTCATTCCTTAGTGCTTAATCCTTCATTCTGTAACATTTACTTTTCCTACAAGCCTTCTATCCATCCTTCAATGCGTGCCTGTCAATCCATCTCTCCTTAAATCCTTGGAATAATGTTTTCTAGAGCTTGTTACTATGGCATACTCGTAATTATGTTTTCCCATGATGAGTGCTGCCAAGTTACATAATCCATGTCGTACTAGTGCAGGCAAGTTTACGACATGTAGTTACGTAACCTATGTCGTACTAATGCAGTCGTACAAATAACTTCTTAAACATGCCATGTTCATTAACAAATATTGATATCAATGTATTTTTCTGTGTTGAACACTTCTCAATTTGTTATGTTACTTAAAACTATCTACTTTTATTTAAGACATTTTATAGTAATTTATCGTCATAGTTCGTTATAATTAATAATAACACGTTTCAATATACATCACAATCAATAATAATTATTTCATTTGCAACTTTTTGAGATATTAATCATATTACATACAGGTTATAAACACGATATGTTTCAGTGAAAATATATACCAAGATTACAGGTTAGAATAAGACATAATTATCAAGATTTCAGGTTACAGTGTTAGGATAATTACAAATGTCACATGTTAGAGTGATTGGATCACTAGAAACATTACAGGTTAGAGTGTAGCAATAACTACAATTCATTGCTCCCAGTTCAGTAAGTCTTGCGTGCAGGAAAGAAGTTGATGCTGCACCACAAGCAAAGATCGAGAAA
Organism: Trinorchestia longiramus; assembly: GCA_006783055.1. Taxonomy (NCBI): domain Eukaryota; kingdom Metazoa; phylum Arthropoda; class Malacostraca; order Amphipoda; family Talitridae; genus Trinorchestia; species Trinorchestia longiramus. Next base: position 12,806 of record VCRD01002084.1, read on the forward strand.
GGGTGTGCGTCGGCAGCTGTGAATTTAAAGGTCTGTTCTTTGAAAAGGAAGAGGAATTCCGGCCCATGCCCTTCTCTCTCTTTCAGACGGCCATTGAAGAAGGAATAAAGAACAGCACCCAAAGAACTGTATAGCCTACACAAAGAAATTCAGGTGAAAGAAAATAAGCGAGGCAAGATGGAAAGCAACTCGAAAGAAGGCAGTCAAACTTAGGGATAGACGCGGTCTTATACTGAGGGTAGACTCATGCAAGTCTTGTATAGCTCATTTAGGTAGAGTATTAATGTAGGTAACGAGTCGAGTATTATTGAAGCTAATGAGTAGAGTATTTGTATGTATAAATACATACAAATATACTCGCATGTACACCCACGACGGACACACATATGTATATATAGGGTGGGGCATAATTCCTGTTATATGTTTCAAATCAATTTTAATAACTATTATTTTCTAAATATTACCAATATAATTTCATTCAATTAATTATCAACGAAATACAAAATTTTTTAAACGACAATTATCCATTAACTATTGACAATGTCTGTAGAATTGATGCGAAACCCAATCCGAATTTTTTCGTCGGTTTACCGGAGATAATCATCAATTTGCGGTGATAATCATCGTTTATAGTAGGAAACTTCTGACGATAGAAATAGTACCGGTTATTACCGGTAATTATAGGTATTTCCAGACGATGAAATGTTCGCCGACGATATTGACCGGTCTTTACTGTCTTATTTCTACCGTCATTCCAAGCATAGGGAAAAGACGATAAAAATACAGTCTTTTTCAGATAATAATTACCTGTTTATCGTAAGATATCATCGGTTTATCGTAAGAAAAGGCGATAATTACCGGTTAATGCTGACAAAAATTAGCGCCGGTCAGACGATAAAATTCGGGTTGGGAAGTTCATCATAGAGAAGCATGAAAAGGGACTGAGTCCATCCAAAATATTCAAACTAGAGAAAAACCTCAAAATCAACAGAATATTGATAAGAAGAACAAGTGAGGGTAAAAAGGGAAGCATTTTGAATATGGTTTTGTATACGTAGATTAGTAAATTGCTTACTATTTGTTAAAGTCAGACTTTGAAATAAATGTATTTTTCAAGAAAAAATTGTTTTGCAACTGTATTTATGGCCCACCCTGCACAGGCATATGAATCCTGATTTCTGTGTGTCAGGCTGGAATTAAGGAAATTTAAGTAGAAAAATACATTTCTTTGGGACTGTGGCATGTGCTGTGGCATGTGCTGTGGCCTGTGCTGAGGCATGTGTTGTGACATGTGTTGTGGCACGTGTTTTGGCATGTGCTGCGGTATGTGTTGTGGCATGTGCTGTGGCATGTGTTGTGGGATGTGCTGTGGCTGGCAGAAAAATTTGTTGTCCACAAATCTACATGTGTCACTGAGACTTAAATGAAAAATTAAGAAAATGACCAACACGCTGTGTAATTCTGCTACGCAATGAATGTTGTCATCCTCTATGTACATCCTCTACGTCTATGTAGAGGTCCGTATACTTATGTCCGTGTTGATGTACTTGTAGGCAGACAATGTCTGTGCTAATTTCTTTATGTTGACAATGTCCATGTCAGTCTTCCTATTAGAGAGGAATATCCTAGCTATCCCCTGTGAGTGGAAAACATCCTGTAAGTTTACAATAAATCTACGCTACTACCTGTAAGTTTACAATACATCCACGCTAGTCCGTGTGAGTTTACAATACATCCACGCTAGTCCGTGTGAGTTTACAATACATCCACGCTAGTCCGTGTGAGTTTACAATACATCTACGCTAGTCCGTGTGAGTTTACAATACATCCACGCTAGTCTGTGTGAGTGGATAACATGTGCCTGCTAGTCTCCGTGACGTGAAGTAACACATCTTGCATCAGCAACGGCCACAGAAGCACAACTTCCTGTCCCTACCCAGGAAATGCATTTTTAACAGTCCCCACAACTGGTCACTTCCTTCCCGGCCGCCTCGTAGGAATAGCATTGCAACAGCTACATGCGAGATTTTTCTACTCTCACAAGTTTCTTCACAAAAATTGTTCGAGTTGCAAGCGTCCGGAGTTCTCATTCTTACATCCACGTGCTATAAGACTGTAATTTGCGGTTACTGCTCTTCTTCCAGGAATCCAGGACCTGTAATCAGTGGGTGAGAATTGGATCTGTTTGTTCGGATAAAGATTTAAATAATGTGGTATCAACGACTCGGTGTTTCTTCTCGAATGTTTTACTGGCTGAGGAAAATGCAACATGAAAATCCTGTTTGTGAGAAGGTGGGTAGAAACTTTCACTGAAACCAGCCACGCAAAATTTGTGGAGTTTATTTACCGAACGCACGTACAGGGTGTAATGAACACGTAGAGACGGTAATATTTCTGTCACTGTATAACTCGTTTTCTTTAATTAATCAACTACCGATGTTTTAGCTTGCATGTTTTGCAACGTTGATAATACTCAAGATAGGTGTGTGGAATGTAGGATATTTGATCTGTGAAGGTATGGGAGTTGGGTAACAGCCCAAGAATGAGCCTAACGACTCATTCCTGCCACCATAGTCTAGTCTAGTGAGTAAATGAGTCTCGCTTGCGTTTAAACTCGGATCATTGTATGTACATGTACGGATAGAATATCAATTACTTCAAGACAAGCATTGTGTATGAAGCACCAAGAGGTCGGAATTAAAACGGAGAAATTATGATGGAACACTAAATGTTCGTTTATGGGAGGGTAAAATATTATTCATTTTAGTCTGCCATGAATAAAAATGCAAATACTTCTTCCCAGAGCCGTTTCCTTTACAAGCTGTTTTATTTTTCTGCACGTTGTGTTCACCTCTCTTATGTATACTTTCAAGTTCCAATTTTTGTTCATAACCTTGAAATTGAAAGTAATAGCAAAGCACCAGTAATTCCGTCAAATTCAAATAATCTTCAACCAAAGGCACGATCCCCAAATTCTGGCTGTCGATCTTCTTGATGCTGAAAGAACCGTTCGATCTTTTCAGAGAGGACTTAAAGTCTGCTCTTGTTGGGGGTCCTCGTAGGAATAGCATTACCTATTGTAACACAGCCCAGATTTAAAAAGGAACGATACAAGACGGTCTTCTTTTCTTTGATACCGCGGCAACCAAGACGACTGTGTTCGTTTTGTGAAGATAGCACGAGCCAGAAGCACGGCCAGAAGATGCTGGCGCGTGCACGTGCTGACGTCAAAAATACGCACGTGGATAGTCTACCTGACGCGTGCCAATTCGTCAGCTGCACCAGTAGACAAACGTGTGCCAAGAAGTCTACCTTAGAGCATGCAAATCAGTTGGAGTGTTTGGACGTGTGTTTAGAAATCTACTTGGGTGGTTAAGGCTCTACTCCGAGTGGAGTTAAGTGACCGAAGACTTTTCCGTTAGGGCATTTCACTTGGTCTGGCAAAACGAACTTTTACTAAGTAGTCCAATATTGAGTCTGGCATTTGATGCGAAGTTGTCTAATAGTCTTCTTCGGTTTTCACTTGGTAAACACTTCTGATGAACGAGTGTACGCTCAAAAATCTGCCTTGATACCCGTTAGTTCACACGTACTACACCGCATCCTTAACACGTTTCCTGCGATTGCCTAGCCGGTACAAATCTTTCTTTATACACATAGTCCCTAGAAAGCTTTGAAAAAATTACAGAACCTAACCTGAGTGACCCACCAGTGGGTCACTTTGCAGGAAATGTGTTAAGTTCACTCATAAATGTATAACAGTGAGTCTTGCCCAGCCTGCATCTCAGCCTTATACCTTCACAAGATATGGTCAGGTGTCAAACCAGCTGCATGATAACCTCAAAAGGTGAGTCAAATTTAAATGTGATCATGTCACGTGAATATTCGTAGTTTGATCACCGAAGAGAAGACTTGTTTAGATTTTACTGGTACACACAAATGCTTGGCAAAAATCCACACACAGACATACCTTGTGAACTTTTCTGAAACATGCAACCAAATTTACTAGACAGAAATACTAGGCAGCAAGACCGGCCACGGACACACCATGTGAGTTTTTCTCCTACGTACAAGAAAATTGTTCGCAAAAACACATTACAAATAAAATTACTCGATCACATGCTACACAATATTGAATTACGGTTGCTGGATTCGAAGGGAATAAGACAGACGGTTAGAGAGGAAGACCCTGTTGACTTAAGGAAAACTTACCTGACTGACTGGCCAAGTTGTATTTCTTGTTCATTTTGAATTTTTTACTGTCGCTCCTTTTACTGTTGTTACTAGACACTAATTATTGCAACTATAGGTTTTTCCAATACATCGAACTGGAGAAATCCTCGGGGAAGGAACGGGTAGACTGCACATTTTTACTGATATTCTATGGTAGAATATTAGCATCTCAATTTGCCAAAAAACCTGGTCTCATCGTTGCTTCATTTTGAAAGTCTTTGACATGAACAAGAATTGTTTGAGCTGTAGCCCTAACAGCTGCAGGCGCAGCTGTGGTGCTGGCTGAGGTGTGGCGTCTTTATTTACGTCGTGGCTTCACAATTTGCAGAAACAACGGAGAATGACAGGCCAGACTTTTTGCTAACTTTCTTTTGTTAATCACCAGTCACTGAGATGGTTTAAACAAATTTTTATCGAAGTTCGTTTCCATGCATGCTGCCTATGTAAACTTGCTAACAAAAAAATTTGAAAGCAGTTACATGAACCTACATAAGCTTTAAAAACATAGTCTGGAAAATTATTTCATGCACTAACAAAAGAGAAAATGAAACTAGAAACGGCATCGTCTAAAACATGTTTAAGTTACCTTGAAACTCGAGTTACATATATAACCAGCAAGTACCTGGAAATATTAAACAGACATGACCTTAACAGCTGTAGCCAACAGTTTGTTTGTAATAGATATGATTAGTCAGTATGTCTCTTTACTTCTCTGAAGGATTTTAGTACGTTGCCAAAAATAGTAGTAGAGGATCATTTACGCGTTTGTGACCTATGACAAAACTAATAAAATTTGAACAAACAATTGGTAAATTTATGTTTATTAAATCCCAGCAGAAACTCCAAATTTACAAGAATATAGAGGGCAATCAAACTTTAAAATTTGGTGCCATATCGATCCCGTATTATGAATTTTCATTTACATCTCAGAAACCAGCAATTTTAATTCCACCACATTTTTATGCATATGCTTAATGTATATGTACAAACTGCCGACCTTTCCTCTAGCAAATTTTATTCACAAGTAAATGCAGGTTACTTTAAATAGTAAAATCCTTCACCGTTCCTTTAAATCGGCTTAGGATCTCCAACAGCAGAGGCTGAGATTTGGTCCGTGTTCTCGCACCACCTTCCAGAAGAATTTTTTGGCGCGCGCCTTCTTTGAAATGCCGGCACTCCTGCCGAATTTAGGTCTTTCTTTTCTTCTTCTTCTTCCCAAATACCAAACGAGCGCAAGCCCCGCGATTGGCAATCGTCAGATCAAGGCACCCAGGCTCAACATAAAAGAAAGCTTCAATGCAAACCGTGTAAGAAAAGCCAAACAAAGCCTGTGAGAAAAGTCCATCTACAGAGAAAAGAAGAGGACTAGCAGAAGGAGCTCGTAAGGTTGCTTCTGGTCGTCCTTCCAACGGTCATTCTTTTGAGTGCTGGCAGAATTTCAACCTCCCGCCTGCCCTTTTTCCCACGCTGGTTGCTGATACACTCATAAATTCTATGCTCTCTCTACCTTCCTTTGAAGAGAGCCTAAGCTGGGCTATATGGCAGCAACTAAAGACCGAATAAACGATTTGCTCGTACGAACATCATGGCATAGAATTAATCAGGCTCGACTGGAATGAATTCCACCTTTAGATATGGATTAAGGTTGCTCTCGTAGGAATAACATTACTGTGGTTTGGTTGTGTCTGAGGTAACGAGGGTGAGAGGCCATCAGATGTGGTAGAAGTGAGCTGGAAGCGAAGTGTGGCAGTTCGGAAGTGCGCCTGGAAGTGCGCCTGGACTCGCATCCATCTGAGAAAAACGGCAGTGTTACAAATAAAGGAAGTGTAGCTGAGTGAATATCTGGAGCACTAGAAATATGTCGCCAGAGGGAAATTGGGCCTACCTGAACCCATAGTAAGAATAATGACAGTAATAATGGTTAAGATTCATGTACATTCATTCCTGGCTACTCTGTCATAAAAGGGAGAGCGATTACGCTAACTGCGTATTGACGCGCTAGAATCTTACATTGATGTTCCTAACTATAGAAAACAATTGCTTTCTTTATTGAAAATATATCTGCATCATCGGATAGAATTTATTTGCATTTTAAAAGAATTGCAAATATGACGCATCATCTACATGGAAAAATCAAAACTAAGTAAAGTGTACGATGTTTGTACGTAACATAAAACTATCAAGTAATAAAACCTCTTTCTGGAAATACTATAAAAGCTTACGAATTCATAGAACTTAACCATCCAATCATATTTAAGGACAATTGATGACTCATATTACGTAGTAAAACTACTAATTTTGTTATAGCAGCCAGGTGTGCCGCAGAGTCTCAGAGACTGCGTAGTTCAACAGTTTAAAAGGCCCACACTTGCGTTCTGCGACTTTTTCCTTGCCTTTTTCAGACATTTTTGTGCCGACAGCAACACTTGGTTTTTTTTGAGGTACGTTGTGCCGGTTTGGTTTTTTATTTTCCCGCCTTTCCCAGGCCAGAAGAACAGGATACGAAGACAAGTAAGCTGGTGAAGAAAGAGAGATTTAGTAGTTTGATGATCACCACCACTTCCATGTGCAGAGATCTGTGTGAAAATGTGGTGAATGCCTTAAAAAGACAGAAAAAAATATTCAGAAGCAGGGGTATAACATTGCTGATCAGGGTGCAACAACATAACTTCCTTTTTTCAAAGCGCTTTGCTTTGAAAAAAGGAAGTTAAGTTGTCGCGCCGTGTATGTCGTAGATATTTTGTAAAGTGTGTAGGTTAAGCATCTGTCAACAAATAGAGAAAAAAGTGTTTTTACGCGTTTTTCATTCAACAGTGAATGGGAACGTATGTGTATTTAGTTACGACCGATTAATATTGTGAAATGTAAAAAGTAATATTGTAACATGAAATTGTATGTTGAAATTGTAGTGTTTAAGAGAAAATATTGTCGATAATTGTGATACTTTAATACTGACATTTTAAGTTACTTACTAGTTATTAAATTTAGTTCAAGTTTTGTGTGAGAACTAAACTGAATAAATAAATAATATCCCATTCTGATTCATAGCTTTGATTGGTTTTTGTTAAGTCTTAATGTTACGTAGTTTCGAATAAGAAGTAATGAATCTAAAAAACATAAATTGACATATTTCTTTTGAAATGTGTAATGATTTGTGCTCATATATTTCCGAAGTGCAAGACCCGCGACCAAAACATCTCCTGCCTCTACTGTGTCTAAAAAAACATAAACTATGGAAAAAATATAAAAAAGTAATCATTGCTGAAGAAGAAGTGGAATCTGCAAACTTTTTAAGACGGTTCGCTGAGCTGTTCAAGCGTATCAGGACCAGCTGTTATGTATGGTGATGATAACAGCTCCATACTTCTTCAGAACATCAAGGAAAATATGTTTACAAATTCTATTTTTTTCATTAAGAACTTCGATAGCCAAACGACAATGCATAAGTAGGGTCTAAAAAATTAATGAATAATGCAACAATAATAATTTTTTTAACTGTATATCATTGAAACCCATAAATCGCTTTTCATGCACAGAATGACAACACCTCAGCTACGAAAACTAATGAATTCTGTAGCTAACTGATGAAACATAATTTTGCTTTCAAAATTATAACATTTACATGCTCATGTCAATCTGGCCAGAAGATTGTTTTACAATAATTAATCCATGCAGGGCTCATAAAATATTCATTTTTCATTACATAGAGAAGTATTTTAAACTATCAATACAAAGTTGAGGATGCAGTAGGTTCCTGAGAAAATAATGTATAACAGAGATATATTGAGTTTAGTAAATCAAAGGTAATTAATCGAGTAACCTCTTCTGAATTATTTACATTGAATTATCCTATTCATCTAAACAACCATGTGATGCTTTAACGAATGCAAATATCTACTGATATAATATACAGTGTCTCTTTCTATCTCTGTCTCTCTCTATTTGTGTGTTTATTCCATTTTTTCCAATGTATTACGAAAGAAAGTGTATTGAACTGAAATAAGAATCTAAAAAAAACTACTTTGAATTTTTTTCTCGTTTTCTATTAAATATGTACATGTAATTAATTTATATGCAAAAGCGAAAAATGTACTTATTTCATAGGTCCTTAATTTGATCACATTTAAAACATGAAATTTTCACGGCTATGTTAGTGATAGATAAGATACAAAATGAATGATCTGTATACATTCATGAAAAATATTCATTTACAACACAATAATTTGTTGTCAATTGTTATTATATTCGTTTTCATAATAATTTTCAAATAGTTAAATCTAGTCAAACTTATAACGCATATATGAATCGAAAACCTTTTATACCGTGGAATTTCCACGGGTACTATCTAGTAAGGCTATAAATTGTGCGTATGAGTAGAAGTGAAAACTTCGATGAGAGAACAAAGTACTTAACAAAAATGAAATTAAAAGTCTCAGAAGGAGCGACATGAAGGCAAATCCAAACCCCCAGAGTACGCATGCATGAAACTCATCTTCCTCAAAATTACCAAAAAAATAACAACATTAAAATGCATTTCAAGTGTTTCAACCTAAAGGCGCTAATGAACCTCAGAAGCGCATCATAAGAAATAGATGTAGAAATTCTTTTAAAAAATAGAGCTCATCTCGCTCACAAACCCTCAGGCGAAAAGAAAGTGCAATAAACTTTCTGCAGAATACGACTCTGATTAGGCATCTCTTGCAACTCCACCTGCCCAAAGCTGATTAATTCTTGGAGAAAATCGGGAGCAACAAAATCTCCCTTTTTAAATCCCTCAGTAGCAGTGATACGGAGATCAAGCAGGGATCGGCGCCCTTCAAAATCGCGCTCCATGAAGTGGCTGAGGTAAAATGCGTCATCTTTGAGCTTGTGCGACATTCAAGGCAAATTCTTCATTAGCGGTCACTCGTATTTTTTTCTCGTAGATTTACTAGCTACTATACAATATCTCGAACGCTTGAATCATTTTTCAAGGACTGTAAGAACATTTTTCGAAGCTTTCAGAGTGCTTTTTTCTTGCAGGTGCAGACTTTTCTAAGCGTCTGATGATATCGTGAATTAATACTGTAATGTTCTAAGAATTTCTTACAGAGGAAAAAATATTTCTGGACATGGAAAAACAAATGGTGTAGCAAAATAAATACGTAACTCAGGTGTGCATCGTTCATGACGAACTTGAATAAGTTATTCATGTCTTTGCTCAAGTTGACATTTAAGGCTACAAAATTTTTCACCTTCATGTACACTTCAGTTTGCGCTCGTACTGCTCCTCAATACAGAGTAAACAATACAAGAAAGCATCGTCTTGTTCCAATACTCATGTATTCTATTCTAGTTATCGCATCATTCTATTTTTCTCACGAGTGTTTTTGTTATTTTCATTCTGTGCAAAAATCCGTTCCGTGTAAATAAAAGGTAAATTACACTTGAAGTAATAAATTTTAGCAACTGGTATATGGATCTGGCTCATCAATAATTTATTTTTGAAAGTATTAGATATTTAGGCAAGTATTAGATTAAAAGTACTCTAAAATGTACATTGAATTAAATAATACGAAAACTGAGCACAAATCAAACGTTTCAGTATTAGAATCAGGAATCACTCAACTTTATCCGAACTCAAGAATACACAAGTGCTGGCATTTGGAAACAATATTTAAAACTCATTTCCTAGGGTTATTTTCCCTGCAATTTTGTGAATGAAACTTTGCAGTTTCTCTTGGTTTAATTGCGCGGTCGTCTCCTCAGAATGGCTTAGCAAACATCCTAAGACAAATGAGAAGCGACCCAAGTCTGCAGGATTTTTCATTAATACAAATGAATGATAAATGAAGCCAGACATAAGGACGCCCGTATCCGCATCCAGTCAGGACCTGAAGTTCCATCTTGAAATGCACGTAAAAAATGATCGTGCATTCCTCATCGCTTCTCGAGAGTACTCGTCATAATGACGCAATGTCTACGGAGATTGCTCCCCACCCATCGCTGACATTTTAATGGACGATGACGCAGTTTCCTAGCATGAAAAAGGCAACTTATACGATAAGTTCAGGTTTTACACATATGTACTTAGAAAAACACAATTGGAAAAAATTACATAGCTTATAAAAAATGACTATTCAGTCGAATTTACTTCGTAGTTTTTCGCAGTTATTGATCAACAAAAAATACTGAATGTTCAATTTGGAACTAATTTTTATACTAATTACGTTTCTGCCAAATAGTTATCTACCACAACTCTATATACTACACACAGGCCTAGATAAATTAATGCATAGATACTTCTAAATACTGTATCACCTCATTTTTGTTTTATTTTCTGTCCTAATAAAATCTCATTCCACTCGCACAAGGACGTCAGATCTAAAGTTCATGACTTTGTGTTTCAATTTAAATGATCCCAATTGATATAAAGGGTGCGGAAGCAACTTTTTTTTGGTTTTTGCAAAGGTTATAAATGAAGGAAGTTATATTGCTGCATTTTTTATATTCTCATACGTCACTAGCATTTAAGTAAACTTTTAAATAGTTATTACTGTTATTAAAATCTGGTCTGACATTAAAAATGTTTCAATATTCCCTTCACACCAACGATTTTTTCTATTTTTTTTTCTCATAATACGTCATTCTCCTGTAGCTACTGTTTCCCCTCTCTCTCCATGTGTGCACACAAACACTTCTATATATATTCCATACATGTGAAATAACGATGTGGGAAAGATCATGTATGTGTCGTTCTGTTAGAAAATAAGTACATAATTGAGGGTCATTTTATCCAGTTTTTTCAGCCCTTGCGATTCACTGTACCTTGCTCACCTCACTCGTCACTCACACCCCCTCACCCACTTCTCTTCTTTTCCAGCCATTACTTTGTCGTTAATGTGAAGCGATTTTTTTCCATATTTTATTGAACAAAATTGTCCGTGATGCATGCTTAAAAATTTCATTTCTCAGAGGGTGAAGTGTGAACCATGACAAAAACATATCTATGCTACATCCATATTTCATGTGCAGTATGTGTCAACATCTCGCATATGATGGTGAGAACAGTTGCTGGTTCAAATATTGATCTCAAAAACAGCTTCATGATGTATGTATATTTTTTGTAATGTTTTTAGACGACATTGCACTTGACAAAAAGGACAAAGACGTGTGGTCTTACAAACTTCTTCCTCTACAACAGTGGTTCCCAAACTTTTTGTGATCAAGTACCACTTGGAGGTCCCTTACAGTCGCCGCGTACCACCTGGTTCCAGAGAAACTAAATTCGATCAGATATCACTTTATTTCCATAATTGTACAAGTAGAACATGCAAATTAACCAAGATTTGCTAACTACAAATCGTTGCTAGATTACCCTATGTTAGGCAGTAAACATTTTGTGAAGTAAAATATAAGAAAATAAAAATTGTTCATGACCCCGAAAGTGTTCGCGTACCACCTGGAAGGCCCTCGCCTACCACTAGTGGTACGCGTACCACAGATTGGGAACCACTGCTCTACAAGAACTAAACGAGCCATGGAGAACTACTTTTTCATTTTAGTGATTAACAGAGCGCATCTTCTCTTGGAATTATAGGCGCCATAAAGTTGGTTCTGCCTCACCCATTTCAAGTAGCAGCTTCTGAAGGACGTAGGTGCAGCCCAGCTGATACTCTTTTTAGAACTAGACAATGCTTATAGTCTATAGCAATTTTTGTATAGGGTATATATTCCACTTATTATGAACATTTCATAAAACTTAACGAATTCCTACAAATATTTGAGTCCAAACAGATCGAGTGATTTTAAATACCTTCTATCTGATCATTTTATCCAGTATCCTGGACATAAGGTGATTTGAAATTTCCCATAGAGATAAAATTGAGATAAATGACTCACATAACTTTTCGGAATCACAATTTGCACACCAGGAGTGAGTGAAAACAATTTGGTATCTATTGAAAAAATGTCATAGCATTTCGTTTCTCATCATTTCTTCTGATGGTATGTTTAGCTTATTGAACAATAACTAATCTGTTGATCTAGCCACTCTAAATTATTTTGTAGCTATGTAGGTAGTTCAGTAAACAGCACCGTTTTTTTATACACGATTCCTCAGTAAATTGTTACACCCACTTTTACTTTTCGAGTATTAAACTCCAATTCGAACTACTCTTTTTACTGCTGTAAATTTTTCGAGTTCGATACTCCCTCCTCCTCAAATTTAGCTTCAGATTTCTCATTAAAATCCTCCGCCTGCGTCATGCAAGCTTATGTCGCTCCTCACATCATGCCCGGAGCTCACTAGATAGAAGAAACTCCACGGGAATCTCACTAAATATTTTACTTACACCAAACGTCATTCGACCAACTTTGGATCACCAGTTTAGGCAAAATCTCGGAAACACGCCGGAGTGGAAACGGAAGAGCTAATTTCCTTGCAGGTTCTGAGGAGAAGTGGGGCCCCGCAGCAAAACTGAGCCAAGTCAAATTCATGCGGCAAGAATCAACAAAATTCCCTCAATTCCGAGCTCGAAAGAAACGCTTGGCAAACAAGCGTAGCTGACTGCCTAGATCAACATCGTCATGCAAGGGGAAGAAAACTTTGAAGAGGGAAGCCAGCTCTCAGGGGATGAGTAAGACTTTAATTAATGCATGATATCTCTCATTATTTTTGTCGAACGGAAAGCTAACAGCTGGGCTTTTAAAATTCTGAGTAATCCTACGGCTAATAAACTTAGCACATTCTTGATTTCTAATAGGAAAAAGGTTGTCGATATTTTAAAGTAATGAAGACAGAGATTTTAATTTTTTTGTGTATTATGTCTCATTTACACGGAGCGTGTAGTTCTTAACGTGTGATGTATCTCAAGCCCACAAAGAGTGTGGCTTTCAACGCGCACTATAACTCATCTTCAAAATGCATATCACTCACGAAACTTTGACAGTCATAATATTCTATCATCCTCATTGCAAATTCTGATGTGAGTGTATTTGACTTGAAAGAAATTGATGTGGGGAGACACAAGTAGAAGATTAAATGTTACATTCTTTTAATTATTTCAACACTGTATAGCCACAGAACTAAAAAATTAGATTCTTTGATGAATTTTTACAATTTGATGAAATAAAAGGGGACATTATAATTCATCTATATGGTCAGAAGAAACAATACTTGCATGGTTCAGATAAAAAAATTATTTCTGGGAAATGACATCAAGAAATATCACAGTATTTTTAAATTGATTAGAGTGCTTGAAAAAATTTTGTGAAACTATTTTTAGGGTCTTCAAAAAATTTATTTCAAACATCTAGGAACCTGTCCCATGTTGATTATTGAAATTTAGAATGTTTCTACGTAGTTTTTACTATAAAAATGTTATCAAGTACAACTTCTTTTACATTATAACAAGTCCTGAATACAAGCTTTTGTAATCGGTATGTACGCAACCCTCCTACGCGTTCTGAACGCTTTAACTCTGTAACTTTACTGAGACCTAGAACTGTTGTTGTGCATACGTTTCAGCTAATAAAATAACTATAATAATTCTAATGATAGTCATAGCATTCATGATAATAAATAATACTCCCTCCAGTTGGAAATAGTTGGTCCATATCAATGTTGAAGTTGGTCGGAAATATTTGCTCCAAAACAATTGTAAACCTTTTAGAAAGGATACTCGCAAAACCACTGGTTGTAACAAAAAGATAAACTTTATTTTGTAATTCATTACATTAAATTGATAATGTAAAAACATCAAATAATAATGTTTTTAATAACATAAATAAGAAATGAAAAACTCTACATGGTAATTAAATACATGAAAGTGATAATGTATCAACAGAAGAAACATATTTGCCACCATATTAACTCAATACATGTTAATTTATTCTGCAATTTTTCTGAGATCTGAATTGAATATGGAAGAATTCCTTTTCTTTCTAGTTGTACTTTCGACAGATGTTGAAGCCTGTAATTGTTACCACCGTCAGCCAAAATAATCTGTTCCATTGACTGCTGCAAAGGAAGGAAAATGTTGTTCAATGTTGATCTCTGTAATTCCTCGAAGTTATCTGTCACTGCTTCAATGAATTCATCAACGTTACGTGGTGCATTTTGATGTTGAAGGGATTGGATTGAATTGAAATAGCCGAGGTTAAGTACATTCAGGTCTGGACAGTTTGGAGGCTGGTTTACAATTTCAATATTCAAGCCTAATTTTTCCGACTCTTCCTTAAATAAGGGATCAGTTGAATGTAGGTGTGGTCGAGCATTGTCTTGCTGAATTTTCATAGCATGACATATCTTGCAGGTAATTTAAGAACTTTTAAACATTATCTGAAAAAAGAAACAGGCAAAATTATATTAACTTTTACCCTATTATTTATTTAAGTTTAAAATTTGTGTTCAACACACTGTGCACGATCGGCTACTGCACTCAAAACAGAAGTTTGTTAAAAGACACTAAAACGCAGAGAGTTTTCTCCTGCAAATATCCGACCGGAGAGAGTACTAATTCCGACCGGAGAGAGTACTAATTGTTCGAACAATAACAATATGATTAATGTTGATAACGATAATGATTAGATTATTATTAACAATGTCTCTAACAATAGTAAACATTGGAATTCTCAACATCCTCAGTAAGGAAACACAGGAACCTTTTCAAGCAAAGGAGACTCACTAAATTACTTTAAGAAGAGAGTCTTCTCAGCTCTTCCGCTCTCGAGATCTTGTTACTGCTCAGTGAACTAACTGCATGCCTCTAATTCCTTATATTGGAATTTTTTTCAACCCCCTTACAATTGATACAGTCGGGAAACCGCGTTTTCTACACTTCTATGTCACCAATTAGGAACATTAATATGGCTACGCACGTTAGAATTACGGTGCACCAATATTTTTTGATTGAAGGGATTGGCCATTTATAAGCTCGATATTATCGAAGCTTATCGACTTTTTAACTAGATTTGCAAGCGATAAATAAATTTAAGATTTTATTCTGAACAACTGACTGGTCATTTATTTGTACATACGTCGTTTCAGTTACTCTTTCATTTAACCAAATATCCAACCGTTTTATCCATCCATCAATTCATCCGCTCGTTGATAGTTTCCTCCGTCCATTCACCCAAAAAATCAATCGTCTTTCATCCATCTATTTATCCACCTATCGATACATCCACTCATTCATCCATCTCCTTGATTGTTTGACTTACGTCGCTGGAAGCATGGAAGAAAGCGCAGAACTAACACCGACCTCAACAAACACAAGTCTCTTACATTGTTGTGTACATGCGTGAGCGGAGCTGCCGAGGCTGAGCTATTATTTTCTAATCATAAAAAGCGGCGTCAGAATGAGGCATGGCCAATATTGCATGGTGCAAAAGTGCAAACTGGATTTTTTGCGTTTTTTGCGTTCTGTTAGTACTAGAATTAGGTGTGTGTTTGTCTTAGGCAATGGAAATGATTCCGTCTGCTGTGCTATGATATGGAATGTTATTGTAATCCATACTTGTGTATTATCGGATATCAGAGTGACACGACTACTCTACATGTGTAATTAGATATGTAGTGCATAGATGCTAGCATTGTGTTCTCTGAGTAATGGGCTCAAAAATGCACGCTATTTGGAAAACAGAAAAAATTGGAGCTCTTAGAATGAAAGTTTGAGCTGCGGCGGAGACAACTTTTGCTCTAAAGATTTTAAAAATTTAATTAAAGCCAGCAAAAAGTTCAACAAAATTTTCTGATAATATTTTACAATTCGCTCAAGAATATTTCATAATTTCATGAACAATATTTCCCAATTGCAGGAAAGCATTTCTTAATTTCACTAAAAATATTTTAGAAACAATTGTGAAACGACGTGAAAATTGTAGGGAATGAAAATGATTTTAGCAAACTGGCCTGATGAGAAAACGTAGTAGAGACAGGACTGTGAAGTATTTTTTCTGGTGGGGCTCGAGTCCTGAAACGATTATTTCACTGCAGTAACAGCAAGTTTGTGTTACGTTTCTATCCCCATGATATGGACCTAAGAGTGAAAGAACTGAAAAGTTTCTTTTTATGTAACAATCTTTTTTCTTTGTTTATATGACCATCTTCTTGATCTGAGAGTAACTGTACTGGATTATGCCCTGGCATGCCAATTATTGTTATTGTGTGAAATTTAGAACTGCAGCAGATTCAAAAGGAAGGAATCTCAAAATTACTTCAAAATTTCCGTTACTTTATCATCAAATTATTAAGAGACTAATTACAACTATCATGATAGTCCTTGTAAAATACAGCTGCAAGCTTCACTACTATTTAGTACTACAATTCAAATGTCAAAACCGAGTACTTCTCTCGCTCCAAATGCCATCACCAGATTGAAGTTTTCATAAAAGTTGGACAGAAGTATAACATTGAAATAATAAGATCTCCGTCTGCATCATTCAGTTTATTTTAGACCTTCATGAATATTATTCTAAGTGAAAATCAGTTTGCATAATTTAGTTGTATTGACATGAGTCTGAATAATAGCTTGCCATATATTTTACCTATAGAGCGATAACAGTTTTCTCTTTTCTTACAAAAGTTGAACTAGCTTGATCGACCCTCAAATGAGGTAACATTATGATTCCAAAATACATCTTGGTGTTAAGTTTTAAGCCCGTGTAAGGTGCATTCTACATGTCGCTTACGCATAATAATGTTCATTTTACCTTATTTAGCATAAAATTTACTTCTCAGGATTAGTGATAGCTCATTATGTGCACCCAAGAAAGAAATATTTAACATACGATAATGTTGGTGGATGTATGAAAGTACATCGCTGTTTCATACTTTTCACGCACATGGATCCACAAATGTTTGATTTGTACTGGATGGCGAGCTCATACGAGAAGATGAAATTCTAATAAAAAATCACAATTCTGATTACAACAAGCTCATCAATTTTTTGTCATTTTATTCATTGAACATTTTTTACCTGCTCTCTTTGCCAAGGCTCATTCAAATGTATTGCAAATTGAAATGCATTCGAAAGTATTAGGCATTCAAATTCGATGGATAAAAGCATCAAATATTCCCTCATTGTTATTGAACCTCAATACCAAAATCGTTGGTTCACCATATTCGGTATGTTTCTATTCATTTTACCACCATACAATAATTTACTCTTTATTCTAGTACATAAATTTAAAAAATTCTGTTTACTCAAAAACAAATTCCAGTCATGCAGTCAACAAAGCACGTTCCAGTGAGTGTCCGTCTCTCATTGATTGAGTGTTGTGTTGTGACTGCTGAATGTCAGTTTTTGCCTCTTTAATCCAGGCAGTGAGCTGGAACACGGCTCCAGACATGCATGCGCAACAAAAAAGATTTCTTAAGGTGAACTCGAGGCAATCAGCAATCCTTGTGCAGCATTTTCAACATCTTACCTGCCCTTTTCAGGTGATCAAGCCCCTGTGATCTTTACGGATCTGAGAGAGTCGTATTTCACGAGCCTGCATTTAGATCACTTCCATTACTTCTCCTAGCATGAGTCTATGAAAATAAGTCAGTTTAGACCCTAGGTTAACACGTTAAGTGTGAAGTGACCCACCGGTGAGTCACTCCGGTTAGGTTCTGTATTTTTTGCGATGCTTTCTAGTACAAAGTAAAAATTTGCACCGGCTAGGCAACCGCACTTAGCGTATTAATATCGGATACCTGGGTTTTCATAGTACAGCTACGTAAAACCATTTTCTTATTTTTCTCTCATTTTTCAGAGTAAGAAGGCAACGGTAAGCCTCTACAAAACGAAGTAACTTTTGAAAATTTCATATCAACTGAGAACTTTGAAAAAACTTCCTTCCACATTGATTTGTATCGTAGTTTTTTGTTGTAATTTGTTAAGTATATTTAGTTTAATTAAGTTAAACCACGTGCAATTTAGAGTACACGATGCTTCTGCAGGATACTTTTGCTGACAAAATATAAAACTTCAGAAAAAGATATAATTTTGAATAAATATTTAAACGGCATCAGCTACAGCAATCAATATTTTAAGAGGTGATGGTAAAGAATTTCACTTCAATTTTGGTTTTTCATTATATGAATTTTCATCGACTAATGTAACTTTCAACGTAAATGAGATACATTATTAAATTACCTCGAACGGTTATTGTGCAACCAATGCCAACATTTAGAATACCTACCACGCTGTTAATATTCATTTGTGTAAAAAATACCAGCAAGAAGCTTTGCCTCCATATTACATTCCTACAGCTGCATTACATTCCTACAGCTGCATTACATTCCTACAGCTGCATTACATTCCTACAGCTGCATTACATTCCTACAGCTGCATTACATTCCTACAGCTGCATTACATTCCTACAGCTGCATTACATTCCTAC
>VCRD01002084.1:36189-64092 GCA_006783055.1 Trinorchestia longiramus
TCTGTGATACTGCAGGGGTGATCTGTAGGATCTGTGATACTGCAGGGGTGATCTGTAGGATCTGTGATACTGCAGCGACGATCTGCTGGATCTGTGATACTGCAGGGTGATCTGCTGGATCTGTGATACTGCAGGGGTGATCTGTAAGATCTGTGATACTGCAACGACGATCTGCTGGATCTTTGATAGTGTAGGGGTGATCTGCTGGATCTGTGATACATAAGTGTACATACACACGCGAGAAAGGAAGTATTTTTTTAAATAAAGACTTCCTTTTGTAACACCTATGGCGAAGTGGTGTTTAATTGTGTAATTTGGATATTATAACCATACGTTAAATGATAATATTAATACATAGATTAATATATACATATCTGTCTAGTGTATACATTCATTTCTGTTTGTTTAATGGGGCTATAGTTTCATGGCTTCCCATACCATATCCTTTTACCCTTACCTAGCATTACCATCAAGTACCATGGCCACTACATGTACTATCTGACTTACGAGTCGCTGGACAACCACTCGTATCAACTTACATCCCTGAGTAGAGTATGCGAAAGAGAAAGAAACAATGACTGTACATAAAACAGTAATATGTAGGTATTTTATATAGAAGAGATTTGACGTTATACCCTAGGATAGCATGCATGTGATTTTTTAAGGTTTGATTTTCTACCGGCTGGTAGGATCCAAAACTCTGTCTTAAGCGGTACTTTCCTCTTCCATAACCACAAGCTACACAATTTACTTACCACAACCAACACGTGTTCTACCTCCACCTCTGTCCACACAATACTTGCAGTGCAAGAGAAGGCAGAAAGCCACTCCTTCTGCAGCGTATGCAACAACATCAAACAACTTCTCGATTTAGATCAGTCTAGCACGAGTAAGGTGTCTATGGGGGCTCAAACTTGCTGGACACAATCACGCACACTCAAACTTTGGCAAGACTTTGTTCAGTTGGACACTTCCGAGTAGATGGCAGGTGATCGACATCGTCCAACTGTAGGAACCTGTCAAGAAACTGAGGCTCTGCCTGTGTAATTATAAATTCTGTACTGAATACTGACGAATTAAGAATACATTTAACAACTTTTATCTGTTTTGGCCTACGAAGCAATGTTGAAAGTGTTTCAACTTTTTAACCTTTCTAGAAATTATAAAGAAAGTGATATTCTGCATTCACAGGTCATATTTATTTTTCACTTTTTGGGCATGACTTGTTTTCAGATTGGATGAAAAGTTCCTTTATATTCTGATATGATACAAACATGATGCAAATAAAACTGAAGAAAATAATTCTCAGCCATCGTAGGCCAGGTATTGCTTGCATCATATGCAAAGCATTCGTTGCAGTCATCACACCTCACGGTCTTTTCTATGAGAAAACCAAATCCACTTCAATATATTTGAAGCCTCAAAAATAAAACTCAATCAATCATTTTGAGTGCATGACTTTTGCCTTCAATTGGATCGTTGATTACTTTTTAGGATTTCTAAACAAAAGATGTATTTTTAAGTAATATTGTGGCGATTTATTTATATTATGTGATATTGATACGTGATGGAAGGTGAGCTGTTCCACACTATCAAAAAGAAAATTATTAACTTTATAATCTACTTCATATTAAAAATATGCTTTCTTATAAGTTGTAGTACATACAAGTATAATATGTATATGCCCCGCTAAATTCGTCGTGCATACTTACGTATTCGGCAGATCACTACCTACCAAGAAATTAATACTCAAATTATATACTTGCATCAGAAGTTCAATTGATTGCAAGTCTCGTGAATGCTGCATCACCAGAGATTCATCAAACGTGAAAATGTTCATTGAACTGAACTAAACTTTACGCCTTGCTTCGTCTACTGTACGAGCCAACTCGCTTAACGCACGCTACGGCAAATCCTATGTCGCTGAATCGTATTTATTGGTATTTGTAGCCAGTCCCTCTGCATAATGTCATCTAGCATCAAAATCCTTTTCCTTATATATTTTCCAATATCCATTCCCTGGGGAAACGAGCAAAGCAGTCTCTTCACGAAACCTTCGGGGAACGCAAAAAGAAAATTTCCCAAAAGGAATCCGAGCCCTGGTCCACTTGAGTAAGCGGCTTCACCTCCCGTGGTGAGATCATGGTCATGCTAAGAGCCATGCTGAGAGCCATGCTAAGAGCAAGGCTAAGAGCAAGGCTAAGAGCAAGGCTATGCTAAGAGATCCTTCTGGGAGCTCTTATATCCTGCGGCCACAAGACTTTTAGCCTCCTGGTGGGCCGCTCCATACAGCTCATATTCCCGACGGCGTCCAGCTCTTCTTGCTATATTCCTGTCACCAACTGTACGCTTGCTTTCTGGGTCTATCTTTGCTAGCTGGGTCTAGTCTTGCTAGCTGGATCTAGTCTTCCTAGCTGGGTCTAGTCTTGCTAGCTGGGTCTAGTCTTGCTAGCTGGGTCTAGTTTTGCTAGCTGGGTCTAGTCTTGCTAGCTGGGTCTAGTCTTGCTAGGTGGGTCTAGTCTTGCTAACTGGGTTTAGTTAGGCTAGCTAGATTTAGTCTTGTTTTTTGGTTATGTTTTGCTATCTGGGTCTAGTCGTGGAGGTTGGATTTATTTTACCAGGGTCAGCTGGGTTCAGCTGGGTCTTACCTTGTCAGCTGGGTCTAGTCGTGACGGCTGGGTCTTCAGGCCAGCTGGGTCTTGCCTTGTCAGCTGGGTCTAGTCGTGACGGCTGGGTCTTCAGGCCAGCTGGGTCTTGCCTTGTCAGCTGGGTCTAGTCATACCAACATGGTCTAGTTCAGCAGTCAGGGTCTGGAATGCGCTGTGGTAATCTTCCGACCAGAGATTTACTAACTGCCCTGAGGTAGTCTAATTAAAGGAAAATTTAAAAATTTCCGATATTTTGAGGGACTGCAGAAAACTAGCAGACAAAACTACCGCTGTAGACAGCTGGAGAATCAGACAACTTTATATAACATCGTGATTCGTGAAAATCTATGAGTACCACGAGTAATATAACTACTGTGTATCAAGAGTTATGCAATAATTGTGTATTGCAAGTTGTATACTTATTGCGTACAACGAGCCATACTTATGTACACAACATCAGGATTAACAATACTTTGTGCATTACCAGCCATATAATTATAGCATTCCACGAGTACATCATCAACTGATTGTCTTCCACGTATGTCTCAACAATATCATGAACTGATCACCTTTCGCAAATGTACACCAAATTCTGATGAAACTATTTTCGATTCCTAAACTCCATTCTTAAGCAGCGACCTCATTAAGCACCTCCACCTCATTAAGGCTTATTAATCTTCCGAATATTGAAGTTCATTTCCTTAAAACTGCAGTCGTCGCTTAATTAGTGCTTGTAATATGCAAGAGACACGCTCCACTTCTTCAGGGATTACAAAAAGGTACCAAATTTTATGCGTATCAGAAAGACACTTCTTTGTCTTCGGTGGAACTTACTGGTGTCGAGGAGTATCCAAAGGAGCGAAGTGGGCAAAAGTTGAATCTCGTAATTAGTTAGTTTCTTATTGGTTACTTTTAGGCTGTTTGGAGCAACACAATGAGGGAGAGATCGTAGAACACAAAATGTAGTTGAGTGAGCTAACAATTTTGGGACAAGGTTTGGAAGCGCTAGCAAATATAAGGCATTTCTTCTAAACTCTCAGATGCTAGGACATCACAGAACACGTTTTTTGAAGGTAGAATGTTGAAGCAATTAGAGGTTTTGTGAGCTTGTAGGTCTAGATTAGTTTCATAACTTGTATGGCTTTCTAAGCGATAGAAGATGTGGTGAAAAACATCAAGATCTGACAAATAATTTTTTGTTTATCTCTTTTTTGGAAATAATCAGAACTAGAAGTGACTACTGATCACCACTGATTTATTGCTAAAGACACCATAATTCAGTAAAAACAGCTGCAGACCAGTTCTAATTGTTAATTAGATTTATTACTAATCAATATGCTTCAGTAATTGTAGGCACTAAATTCTTTGTCTCTACACAAATTAATACTCCTATATTCAACCTCACAGGCCCCCATATGAGCTCCATATGAGCTCAATATAAGTTCTAGATACGTTTCCCGTGAGCTCCATGAGCTCATTTATTGTTTTTGAAATGAAAGTTGGACTTTGCATGCGCTAACACGAGGAATTTCAGGTTTTGACTGGGGATCGGCCTGAAGTTTTCACGCGGTCATGTTCGGGAGTTCAATAACTGTTATCCTTTGCTCGATGTACGTGACATTTTTGGCTGCACTGGTCAAGGAACACATGGCTACTATGTGGAGCTCGTCATGACTACTCATCATGTACACATTGACGCACCACAGTGTGTGGAGCACTAGTACATGCACGTAGTGCAGTTCCCGTTAATGCTTCTTCAGTAATGCTCCTGACGCCAGAGTCACGTTCCAGACTGGCAAGCGTGAGAAGTGATGAATTAAAGAGACCGTTAAAAAGTCTCTAATGACCTCTACAAGAGGCCTAAACAATCACTCAGAGAGCTCACTACGCCCACACACGCCATTAATCTGCACAAACTCCACGGGGCGAATCTCCGTAAGTGGCGACCGTCCTCTGTCTCCAAGTTGCTGGACGCTGGTGCTTCCTAGCTGTGACTCCAGGAGGGGGAGGAGGGAAATGGGGAGGGAGTGGGGAACGAGGGAAGTGGGGAACGAGGGAAGTGGGGAACGAGGGGAGTGGGGGAGGAGGAAAGTGGGTACCTCGTGTGTACTTCTTGTACACAAGAAGTACACACGAGGTACACAAGAAGTACACACGAGGTACACAAGACGTACACACGAGGTACACAAGACGTACACACGAGGTACACAAGACGTACACACGAGGTACACAAGAAGTACACACGAGGTACACAAGAAGTACACACGAGGTACACAAGACGTACACACGAGGTACACAAGACGTACACACGAGGTACACAAGAAGTACACATGAGGTACACAAGAAGTACACAGGAGAGCACGCATCCATTACGCTAATCGTCCCACAGCACAAGGCATTTGAGGTGAAGCAGCAGCAGAGAACCACGCCCTCCACACTGGCGTGCGCCAGAGGCACCCACTCTAAAAAATACACGCAAAATACTCGGCCAAACCTTCTAAGAAAATGCGAGGTAAGATGGATGGCGTTCTTGCCCGTCCAGCAGCATGACAACGAGCGGACGACAGGCCCCAGCTGACCGCTCTGTCCTTTTCTGTCCTTCAGAGTTTCTGTCTACTGCGTTGTTGTCATTGCTTTCTGTCCTTCTTGGTTTCTGTCTACTGCGTTGTTGTCTTTAATTTCTGTTATTCGTAGCTTCTGTCTACTGCGTTGTTGTCTTTAATTTCTGTCCTTCGTAGCTTATGTCTACTGCGTTGTTGTCTTTAATTTCTGTCCTTCGTACCTTATGTCTACTGCGTTATTGGCTTTAATTTCTATCCTTCGTAGCTTATGTCTACTGCGTTGTTGGCTTTAATTTCTGTCCTTCGTAGCTTTTGTCTAATGCGTTGTTCAATCTACAAAGTTGTCGTTTACTACTGAAGAATTATGATGCGTGAAGTTTGTAGAAAAAATATGCAATTTCTTCATGCCTGAATTCCCGGAAGTAACTTATGTGACCATGTATGATCCAGGCTACCCGTGTATGATCATGTACATGATGTGTGCCATTTTTATACTTCCAGTAGTTATAATTTAAATGATAAATCCAGGAAATAATTTTTGAGCCAAAGGAAATGGATATATGGCTTCAAATGCAACACGAAATGAAAAACAAAGTTTTAATGAATATTAATTTTGATGCCAAAATTCTCTCAGGCATAAAAGAATAAAATATACGGGAAAGTAACATCTAGATAAAAAGAATATATTTTTCATTTTACTCTACCAGCTAGAAAAATATTGTAGTGAAATGCGATGAGAAATTTTTCATATCATAAAATGAATACAGATATTTCTGACGCGCACCGAAAATAAGTAAACTTTTACCTAACGCTCTATTTCGTTACTTATTCTCGTACTGGGAAAAAATATCTCGGCTGAGATATAAATTCTATAGATGAAAGATGATCATGTACCAGCAGTTGTTTTCTGGAGTCCATCGAGTCGGCTGCAACAAAGATAATTTCACGAAACAAGTCGCTTTTGTGTGGTGTTGGATCTCCTTTGCTTTCAAGAACAGACAGCATTGTGATGGAGCTCAATGAGATATCCTTAATCGACAGCATTTATTTTCTGGAAGCAGCGAGTCTGTGATTGTTTTTGGCGTAGAAGATCTTGTTTTGCAGTGACAATCTCTTGATTGACTTGCTTGCCAATTACAGAGATCTCGAGTTTTACAATACACATCAACGATGCTACACATGCAATACACATCAATGAGGCCACACACACAATACACATCATTGATGCTACACACACAATACAAATCAATGATGCTACACACAATACACATCAATGATGCTACACACACAATACACATCAACGATGCCGTGCACACTACGCATCAATGATGCTACACACAATACACATCAATGATGCTACACACACAATACACATCAACGATGCCGTGCACACTACGCATCAATGATGCTACACACACAATACACATCAACGATGCCGTGTACACTACGCATCAATGATGCTATACACAATATCCATGAATGACCTAGTATGTGTAGTCATATATGTACAGTACAGACATCGACATAGGCGATGTGAACAGACATTGAGTTTCGCTTTAGTACGTGAGTCCATCACTCATGTATGAGGGCGTGTAACTGCACGAACTTTGTGTGCAGTGATGAAGTGAGAGCTGTGAACAAATGTTCACTGTTTACAAAAAGTGTGAACAGTACAAGCTTTTATTACACGGAAAGACAGGAGAGTAACAGCGCCGATTGTATGTAAACAAACATTGGACAGTGACATCACTAGTAGCACGGTAACAAATACTGGACAGGAACTGCTATAAAAGTATCAAACAAAGAAGTCATTAGAGCTAACATCGTTTTTGCTTGGATAATTATTGTGAAACTGTTTTTTTATCGTACACAAAATATATTTCAGTCTTTTCATTCATTATGACAATACTTTTGACTTTGTAGCGTCTAAATAGTTACAGAACTTTGGCGTAGTCTTTCTAAAATATTTTTAAGGAATTAAATGCCTTCATATTAAACTCTCAGCATTATTTCGTTATAAAGCTATCTTAATTTTCAAGAGAATTGACTCATAAAAATTATTTTAGCACAATCCTCATATTTTCATGGGTGTCTTGTAGTACACTGAGTTTAGCGTGCCAGCGTCACCTTATTGCATCCTCTACTCTGTTCTAGTGTTGTACACCTGAAATTGAGCTCACTTAATCACGGCAATATGGTGTCCACATTATCCCATTGTTCTGAGCGTAACATCACCCAACACAGCACCCTGAGCACCCAACGCAGCTCCCCAGCTCCTTGGAGACGCACTAACTCGGCTGGTCGCTCCAAAGGAGTTAATAAGGCGCTCTCCAGATGATATACACAGACAGATAACTCGACACCGCGTGTGTTGCTGCCTACCAACGAGCTGCTGCTCCGGCAAATGCCATCAAGATATCCACTAAATCAAACAACAGACGAGCAAGGGGTCAACTTCTATTCATATCACCCTACAGCGAAGGCCTGAACATCAAATTTTCCTCACTTGCAAGAAACAGAAGAGCGTCAGGGATCTGGATGCGTTTAAATGTATACTTTCCTGTTGTAAAGACGGTTTGCAATTTTCAAACCCGCGGATATTGATTGAGGATTTGTGAAGGCTGATGTTGGTTCATTGCACTTCTGTGTAGAATATTTATGATGACGTTGTTTCGTGACCTGAAGTATTTTACACTTACGATTGTGCGTGACGGGAAGTTTTTAGTACTTTTTTAGTGCTTGCTGTTGGTTCAACGCACTCTCAAGCAGGGAATGAAGTCTCTCACAATTTCATCAGCAAATGAATAATAAGAAAGCAAGACGTTCATAGCTAAACGCAAAGTTACCGAGCGAAGAGAATGGGGAAAACGGTCTGGAAAAATTGAAGGCATTAAGCCTGTGAAAAATTTATTTTATTTCGAGCATTTGCAAATAGTAACAAACTAAAATATCAGAATGCAAACCATTGCAACGGAAATTATTTAACAGTAATAATTATTTTTCAGCCCATATTGTGGTTCAGTGTATAGTTTTTCTGTATCTTTACTGCATACCTACACTGTGTACTGTGTGGAACTCATTCACGAGGTACAATGAATAAACTATTTCTGTGTGTCTTTACTGCATACATGCACTGTGCACTGCAGGACTCATTCATGAGCGAAGGTGAATGAGAAAACGGCTTAAGAATCACCAAGCGAGCCACTAGTAATACTCGTACGTTTCCTTCAAAACACCGTATTTTCTCACCATTGCCTCGACACGAATGTGCGAATAATTGATAATAAAGAACACAATTATACTTGGAGTACTCAAGTCTTATCTCTATTCTCATTAAATGAAGAGTATGGGTAAAGCTACGTGAACGAATTCGTTAGGAATGCTCCTAATCATTGCCCAAGTGGAAAATTCACGAGGTGGCGATTTTAAAAATAAAGAAGATGGGTACGCTTGCAATAGACTCAGCCGTACTAAATATTTTAGCAAGACACTATGACCTTCATTAAGTGCATTACCAGTAATTTGCAGCACGTACATACAGTACGTTCATACACCTGGCTGACACAGAGACCGTCGTTAATGATGGAACCCTGATATCAATGTGTGGCCGCTGCAGACGACAGAAAACTGTTCTCCAGTCACTGTATTTTACTTCTCTGGAAGGGATCCTGTGATTTCAGCCCTGTATGTTTCCTGTGACAAGCAGACACTGGTACACGTTGTATACACGCATTGTTACACGCAGCATACGTGTACTGGTACACGCAGCATACACGCACTGGTACATGCAGAATACATGCACTCGTATACACAACAAGCACACACACACACACACACACACACACACACGCACACACACTGCTGCAGTACTGTATAGATGTGACATGAAACATTTCAGAACTACCGGTTTTACAGCGTGCAGAGAAAGAGACCGCAAAAAGTGTCTCTGTTGTGTAATAAGAACTGAGTTAATCATATTAACACTAATTACAAAAATAATATTGGAGCTTATCATGAAGCAACGCTTATCTGCTTTGCAAGTTTTACATGCAACGTTTGCATAAATGAATATCTTATTCTATGAGTGCACCATCTCACTCAGCTGACATGGAAAATGTTCACCCCAAGTCTACCTGCAACATGAGTCCAGATATTAAGCTATTATAAAAATACTCATAATGTCTTCAAGATCACCAGATGCACAAACAACAATTAATTTAACTGTGCAACAAGTACGTTTATTGGAAATACTATCATCAAGTATATTGACTATGATGTTCTCATGCTTACTTGTCAATCTACTGAGTTTCATCAACCAGGGTCATTCAAAAAAACATTAACTAATTGTTCTTATTATTTACTAGTGTCTAGAACACCAATTGCAGTAGAGAGATAGACAAGATGATCTATGCTATGAAAACAATTGACATTCTAGATGTGCATATATAACAATAAAATTTTGGTTGATTTTTTTGGGGTGACTTTGTGTACTAGGATATCTATGTACGTCAATGTAGGCATTGCTTCTTTTACTTATCCGTCCAGCACGACCATTTAACATAGTTCACATTTTATCCTAGCCTCCATGTTGAAAGACTGAAACATTCACTAAAGCTAAAATCCTGTTATTTGTGATCAATCTTTGTCACTCATACAGTAAGTCAAGAGATCCAATCGTAAAGTTTTCAAATTTATCAGCGATGCAAGTGGGGAGAAAAACTTCTTCAAGATTTAATGTGTTCTGTGTATCTTGTATCATGAAACTTGCATCGAGATAAAATGATTACCTGTTTGACGACGGAATTATAAAGAGGAACTCTGAACAGAATATTTACTCATCCTCGAGTGTAGCGTACGTAATGATATCTGAGTCTGTGTCTCTGAGTGACGATGAGCTGAAAAATGCATCTGCTCCTAATCATGGACGTCGACGTATTAATCTTTGTAATCTCAGCAACTTGTGGTGATCCACATGCTGGCCAATTCAATGCGCGATCATTTACAGCTTGAATTCATAAACTGACACTTAGGACATACTTTTTCTAAGACGATGAGTACATACCCCAAGTATGCTCGACAACGTTGTGAGGTCTTTTGTATTGACTTGTCTTGTTTCGTGTCTATGTTATTTTACTACATGCATTGTAGTACCCTTGCTTGGCCACATTGCTGTATGGAGATCCTGCACGAGCTCCCTGATAAACACAGACTTCGTTGCTACATCATCAGTGAGTGAAGGAGTTCTTCATGCACGTGCTGGTGACGAATTGAAATGAATATAGCTGAGCATACGGAACGAACTCTAAAGTGTAGATGTCTCTGAAATGCATCAAGATTACTGGCTCAGTGGAACTGAAATACAAGTGGAGGTTTGTTTTCAAGCGTCAAATTTGAGGATAAGTTTTTGTTTGACGCAGACATACTCCACGACAAACCATGCTTATCTTCCTGTTTCATGTATGACTCTCGTGCATCTTGAGCCAGACTTCGGAAGACAAATTCATGTAAAGAAGACACTTGCAATTTGTCTGCAGTTTCAGACGCACTTTGTATCGAACTTACATCGGCCGTACGACAGGCAGGCACGCTTACGAAGAAGCTACCAGAAACAACATGAACACTACAGAAAAAAGCTTTAATTACACATGGCAGCGCACGAGTTTGTGTCGGGAGTCATACTTAACGTACTGAATTATGTACAAGACACTTGTGGTGCTCCGCAGTAGTGTCCTGGTATCATGATGATGGGACTACGTGATGACTCTTCAGTCACGTTACGATTCAAGAAGGTAAATACATCGCCGTGTTTAGAATGGAGTCATACGCATATAGAGACTTCAATCATGCAAGATCTTCCGATAAAACATGAGTTTTGGTCTACGGAGCTACGTTGAATATTACACTCGTATTTTTTCTAGTATTCATTTGTCGGTGTTTGCTTGGGAGGCTTGAGTGACGTGCTCTATATTTCAGGAAAGAAAAAAGTTTGGATCATCAAACACTACTTGATCATTTAAACTTGATTAAATTTGTTCCTAACGATTTTAAAAAATGTTAAAGAAAAAATGACTTCTTGTAATGATAAACAGCTGTGACAGTTTGGAAATTTAGCAAAGTTTTTTAACAGTAAAAAAGTTATTAAGGCTTGTTTTTAAGCGTTCTTTTAAAGAGTTATCTGTAAGAGCTATTTATGAGAATAATTTATAAGGGCTATTTCTAAGAGCTAGTTATAAGAGGTAATACAAAACTTTATGACGGAAAATTTAAGATTTGAAAAACTGATAGAAGCTGATGGATATCTGACTGATAAATGACGAATACAAAATATGTTCAGAGTTTCATCAATAACAAAGAAATAGGAAATTCTTGTAGGGCACACACAGCGACCAAGAAAGATACACAAATTATTTCAAATTAAAAAAAATAAAATTCATTGGAGTCCTCCCCACACAAAAAATACAGCGTAGCACAAGGCGCACAAGAAAAACCTAATTTTTCAATGCATTAGCAAAATTATAAATTTATTCCTTTTGTGCATATCAGGTTGCAGAGCCTCCAATAACAGACTAGTGTCACTTACTTCAATATTCTTCATGAGCATAACGTTTTGTGTGCATTCTGCACGAATAAACTGAGAAGCGAAAAGTTGTATCACTTTTCCTTGTACAAGATGATTTGCGTTCATTATTATATGATATGCAAAAACTTACGAAATTGTGCTAAAATGAATGTTAATCCGACGATAGGTAGTAATTGAAACATTTATTATTATAAAATTTCATTCATTATTCAAGAAATAAACAGCCCAGAGAAATATTTACCGATCTATGACCATTATTCCCAGTCCTATGAAGTACGCAGGCTAATGCAAAACTTACACTAAGGCTGAAAAGACAAGCGAAAATTACTGCTAAGAAGTCGGAGTCGGACTTTCAAAAAATTCAGGAGGTGGAGTCGAAGGATTGAACTTCCAGTTCTACACCCTGACTCTTACAACAAAAGAGCACATTTGTGACAGCACACGGCTGTTGTTAAACCAGCCCTCGCAACTGCCCAACTGGCAACGATGGAAGACAAACCCGAACGCTTTCTCCCTCTCTGGAGTAGCAAAGACCGAAGTATTTCTTTCTCGGGTGCCAGAACTTGGGAGCGGACTTCTGCCATGTGTTCTTTGGGATGCATCGATCGCAGAGGGTGGCGGTGGGCATACAGGCACCGCCTAAATCTCTGTTTGCTGGGCTGCCTTTCATTATTCGTACTTATTCTTGGTACTGGTTATTGGTTCTCATTGCTGGTGTAGGCACTTATTATTAGTACTTGGAGATTTTATTGTTGTACCTACTATTGGTACTTGGTAATGTTGTTACTTATACTTATTGTTGGTTTATAGTGATGCTATTTATGGTGATTGAGGACAGTATTGTTACTTGTTGAGGAATGAAGGTAATGACTTTTATTCTTTTTGAATATTGTGAGTAATTCTTTAGAATCTTGTGGGTAATTCATTTGAATATTTTAAGTGATTTAATGGAATAGTGTGAGTGATTTAATTGAATATTATGAGCGCCCATATTATGATCCCATATTGTAAACAATATTCAATTCATTTTGAAGTGATTATTAAAATGTAACGCACATTAGTAACTATGTCATGCACCACGCATGTGTAAGTTAAACACTAAAGACGAATGTATTCTGTACGTTAATTCATAAACTTTTTCCTAGACTACTACTTCGAACATAGATGGAACTGACGCATTGAGTTTTTTTGGGGAGTGTCCAGATTGACTTTAGAAATGAACATGAAAAATCAGGTGCGCTAAGTACAAAACCAGGACATCTGACGTACTATCCTAAAGTCGTCGTACTTGTACTACGTTGCAGCGGATTTCCATCCAGTGTCTCGGCTTCAAAATGCTTCTTTCCAGGACTCACGGCGTTCCAGCAACATAACAGTCCTGGAAGTTATTGGATTGAGTTTTGGATGTTCCTGCAACGAATCCTACAAATTACTGGAGTGATTCATGCAAATTACTGGAATAAGCCATAGAATAAGCGTGAAAAGTTCTTAGAATGAGTTCTATTACCTGGAATGAGTTTAAGAAGTTTTTGGAATAAATTGTGGAAGTTGTTGGAATGAGTCCTGGCAGAGTACGGATGAGTTGTTCTGAATGAGTTCTAGGAAGTGTTCACCACGCACTCTTCGTATCGCTTTACCTTCAGCTGAGATTTCTTTTGACTATTCCATTGTACAATATTTTCATTGTGGGGAACGTCACCTAGTAAAACATATTTAGTTCAGGGAAGTTCAAAGATAATTTTAGAACAAAAAGCGGAAAATCTTGGGTTTTAATTTTACATTTTTTCGGATTTGTTCTCCACAGGTGTTAACTAATCGCCATGCAAAAATGTGTGAAGTTTTCAGTATGACAGAGAGGTTACTCATTTGCTTTGTGCATTAGATCTGTAGGAAAATTAATTGGCTTTTTGTGATTTGATATCTTGTTTCACACCTGCTAAACTCGAGTCATTAAATTTTATGAGCATTTAATTGTACGGTTAATTTATTTCAAGTCAGAAAGATTTAAATCGTTGAGAAATAGAAATATGAACATGCCTCACATGTTCATTGCTACCAAGGAAAAATTGATGATATCAAAATAAATTCTACTGTTTCACGGCGTTAAAATCTGAGGAAGGAAAGAAAAACAAATAACTACCGAAATTTTCTCATAACTTTCTGTGTGATGACTAACACTTTTGCAATAGCACCTTAATGAATACTTAGTACACAAATATAAGCATGAATCAATTACATTTCTTTACATTCTGCATGTTAAAATTCGTGTAAAATTATCAAATATTTCGCTTTTCATGCCATATTTTTTTAAGTAAATTTGTCGTTATGCAGACATGAATATGATGATCATTTTTATATTATCCGCAGTGCTTGCCCCTTTCTTCCGTCTGCTACTCTCTTTTTCACCCTTTCCGTCCTCCCCCTCGCACCCCAGCCCAGCTGCTTCTACACGGTATTTTATTTCACTTCCATTCCTTCTTTACTTTGTCTGTTTCTCTGTATTCAAATTAGAAAAGAGCGATGACTCTCTTTAAGGGTGAAATGTTTTCTTTTGTGAAATGCTTATGTGGTCGATGTTATTTGAATTGTATTGAACGATTCATTACCACAAGAGTAACGGGGCAGAGAGTAGATAGAGGGATCAGACTGGGATGTACGTGTTGGGCAACTGACGCCGTCCAAAACTTTCTTGTCATTGCAACGCCTTCCATAGTCGTACCAGGAGGCGTCTTAAATCTGTATTGCATGAAGATTCCAGTCACTATAACGTCTAAACTTTGTATTGAACCCAGAGTCCAGCCAATACAGCGACTAAAACTCCTATTGAAAATAGAGTCCAGCCAATACGACGACTAAAACTTGTATCGAAAATAAGAGTTCAGCCAATGCAACACCTAAAACTTGTATTGAAAATAGAGTGCAGCCAATACGACGACTTAAACTTGTATCGAAAATAAGAGTTCAGCCAATGCAACACCTAAAACTTGTATTGGAAATAGAGTCCAGCCAATATGACGACTAAAACTTGTATTGGAAATAAGAGTTCAGCCAATGTAACACCTGAAACTTGTATTGGAAAAGTATTCAAGGTATTTTTACTTCAGTGTACACACAGGATAATAGCGACAGAGTTTCTGACTGCTCTCTTGTTTAACTTTAATTTCTGTCTTCAATTGTTTTTTTTTCAAATCATTTGCTAGTTAGTATTTAAGAAACTCAATGTTCAGAAGCAAAGATAAGGATATTAGCAGAAGTATTAAAATGACCATTACTCTTTAGGAACTCGAGGAACAAAATTGGCTGCCCAGCTCTATAAACACGAATAAAAATATTTTTAATAAGAATACAAACGTGGTGATAATTTTGTCCTTAATTACAGTCAATTGATTATGATTTTTTATGTTGTGTTTTACTTCAATACTCCACGGTCTCCACAAAATGAAACAGAATAGAGTGTGTTAAATTTAAACGAAAATGTAATTTTAATAACTTTATTTCAAAAATCAAAGTAGTACCATGTTCTGCGTACCAAATTTGTTAAAAAACACTTTTTCTCTTTTATTCTCCCAACGAGCGACTTTTTGAACATCGTTTTCACGAATAGTTTGATTTACATTGAAGCAGAATTTTTTTTCGAAAATAGTGGAGGTGGAATTTGGCCACAATATTTGCATGGCTGTTGAAAACCCTTAAAATAATCCCCTAATATTTTTATCACGTTTTGGGTCACTTGCCGAGCTAAATTTTAAAAAATCAGCGTCCCTTTTTTTCTTAATTAGCCTAAAATTTCGTCTGCTCAGAAGTTGTTCCCCTCTTTTTCCCTCGTTCAGATTGTAAGTTGATTAGCCCTTGCGTATCGCTTCATTTCTGCACTACCCTCTCTTTCCTCTTCCCCTCATTGTATGCCCTCAAAATTCCCTCATTTTGCTCCATCGGACTCTGCGCTCGAGTAAAGCCGGTCTCCAACCTTCCCTTACTCAAATTTTTACTACAAACTTCAGCTCGTCAGGTCTTGCAAGTTTAACGCCAAATTAACGTACAAGTTAACGCTAAGTTGCGTTAAGTTCAGTCTGTCTTTTATTGGTCAACTTGATTTCAAGTTGGTGAAGATTAATCAAAGTATCTATAAGACCTAATAAATGCAGCTGCCTCTTCGTTAACTTCAAGAGACTAATATAAAGACGAGGGATTTTTTATCGTCTTAGCTATTTAGTCGATAATAAATGTCGATTTCATCAACCTGTACCAATGCAATATTTCCGCACGTCGTCATGATATTTTTGACAGAGGGTAATTCAATTTTCTCACTGTCCGCTTGTTTTCAAAATTATTTTACTTCTAACAATGTGGAAGATGTTGACTCTCCTGCAATATTCATTACATAGGTCATACCAATATTTTTAAAACTGAATTTCTGCATATTGACACCTCAAAATCATTGGGAAAATGTAAGTTAAAACTGCAAATATTTCAACTTTAAAATTTGAAACTAATTTAACTTATGGAAGATGAACCTCATGTCAAAGATGATGGATGACAACAGCAATAGGCAATTGATGCCAGATATGGTGACAATAGAGGCATAGAATTGACAGAAGAAATAGTATCAAAAAGCACAGAATTAACAACTGGAGAAGGGAAAGGACAAAACAAGCACGAAAAGCGACGTGCAGACCAAACTGGTAACAAATATAATAGTGAAGGGCAACAAGAAAGGGTGCAGAAGTGGTAACAAGATAGCGTTAGGCTTGTCCTCGAGTTATCTGGAGGGCATTTAAAAAGCTAGGGAAGAGACCGGAAGCAAAAGAGGGTAGTTCTCCTCTTGTGATAAGCGAACAAAGTCACGATTGTCATTCAGACGACCAGAGAAAGTTCCTTCTCTCGTGCGTCTGTGACAAGAACCCTGCGTGAAATATGTTCTGCTTCCGTACTTCTAAATTGCACGCGATCTGTGGATCTGGAGGGAAAAATATAATGAAGAGTTGTGAATGGAATCTAAAGAATGATGCTAAAAAACAAGTTTAAAAGAAGAAAAGGGAAAGAGAAATGAAGCTGCAAATACAACTTAAAAATAGAAGAAAGTATACGTGCACTATGATAAAAAGATTTTATAAACATAAAATCCCATGCTGGCAGTTTTGCATGAAATAAGTGAAGTTATAGCATGCGAGCCTAAAATTGGAAATAACTTAAACAATTTTTATAGTAATAAAAATGATAACACTATTCATAGGTATGACAATAATATTAACAATAATACTCTCTCTGGTTGTAAACAGTCGGTGCACAGTCGAGAAAATATTCCGGTATAGTTGTTCCGGAAGATATTAATAAATTAGTTCTTTATATTGGTTCCTCGTCCTTTTTTAAAATATAGTGTAGAACGTTGAAGGGATAATGTATGAGTTTAGTTTTTAGTTTTTTCCTCTCGGCAGCAACTGACGCAATAATAATAGCAACAATAAAAATATCTTAACAATAATATGTCACTCTCAGGGAGTATCACAGAACGCATCTCTTTAAGTTTCACTCATTTCAATATTATTTTGTGTCCACTCTGCCTGCTGTGGCTGCTAGTCACGTAGCACGCGTCAGGTGTCACTGGTTTACCCTTGCCACATTTAGGGAAGTTTTCGATTGTAGGTGCATGCCCAGACCCCTCAGGGGCGTATCACTTTATAGGCCCTCTTACATTTTCCATTCACACGGACCACTGGGGCTTATTTTTGTTATTTCCACTACAATACTCGCACAATATCCAGCAATCCAAACTACGATCTCTATAACATCTTTTTAATTTTGATTACTTTTGCTACCACTTGCTGCCTATTCATGCTCTTCACACATGTCAATGTCATTATCACTTAATCTTCACCACACGACTGTCCTTCTACTGCACCAATCTTGCTGAGCAGCTGCATGTTCATCACTCTCTTCAACCACACCGTCCTAACAACAATCGTCAATCATTTAATCTTCAGTACGTTTATTCCGATATTTTCTTCTACCCTCAGTCTGTCATTATATTACAGGTTCAAATACCATTACTGCACTCAAAATATGTACAAGAGCCCGGACTATCTTACTCAAGCCATTCAACTTCCGCATGGATTATATCATTTGCAGTTATTCTAAGTATTGAATTATTCTAATTTCTTTCATTCTGTCTCATGTTTAGTCTCTGCCAACATAGAACACAACCTGTGAGTTATGCTGATAACTAGTAATAAAATAGGTAAATCACATGTTATAGGATTGCGTACACGCACATCAGTTTTCTTTACTCAGGTGTTTTAGAGATAAACAGTAACGCGTCTTTGCGTGTTCGTTAACAGTCACAAACTTGAAACATTAACACTAGCAAATTTTTGAAAAACAGCAAGTCCTACATTTATTAAAAGCTCTTGAAATGTACGTGCGTTAATTTGAGGCTCCAATACTCATACCCCTTGAAGGCTGGAATACTTTCTCTTAAGCAGATCCATGTCAAAAATCACACGCTTAAATAGAAGAAATTAGGAGTAAGTGAGGCTGCGTATCCCATTTACACTCCAGAACAGATAAGAGACGCACGACTTGCTTCTCCGCCCCTTCTGCTGCTGATAACCCACGCTGTTGGCCTTGTAGATGACCCTATATATGTATGTATGATGACCCTATATATGTATGTATGACCCTATATATGTATGTACTGTAGGTGCTCAACTGGCTTGCATAAGCGGTACGTACCCTGAATTCTTGTAAATAACCCTATATTCGTACTCAATTGGACTATAACTATGATTCTCTATGCAAAAGTAATGTTTGTTGTATTTAAATGCGTTCAAATTAATGAACTTCAGACAAATATATTGTCACTTATTCCTAATGAAATTCGAATTGTTTCAACCTGCTTCTTTTATTCTACTTCGAACATATACTGAAGTAAATATTTGTTATCTTGATCTCTTGTTTGAGAAAGAGGACTCTATACATAGCAAACGTTGGCAATCCAGCTCTTTATTTGAATTAATTTCTTGAGGAAAGAAATGACACAATCTTCAACTTAAGCGCAAGTTTTTCCAATCAAGAAATATTATTTTTCACAGAAACCACTTAATTTTTTCGTCATTGCAGATTCTGAGATGATTTACTGTTCACAGAATCAAAGGAGAAGAAATGTCGATTTCACTGTGGCTGCAACCCTCAAATATAAAAATGTCCTTGTAATTTACACCCTCATCAACCGATTCAAAATTAGCCTAACGAAAATGACATTTCGGAGAACCATTGTTTGACGAAATTTGCTGTTGTGTCAAGGAAGTTAAACATTTCCAGCTCTCTTTTAACTAGGCAAAAAAAGGCGACAGCAGCAGCACGATTTCGTGACATTTCAACTATTCAAAGCTCGTTCACTTTGATTGCAGGGTGTGTGGTTAGAGCGGCATCAATTAGATCACATTTTCTTTTGACTTCTTTTTCTTTTTAAGTTTAGAAAGTAATCAGGACATGAGTGGAGTAGTTTCTCTGCTTCTAAAACTATCTGCATTGATTACTTGGAAATGAACTGTGATTTACACTCAGTTCAAGTGAATGAAGTATTATTTATGTATTGCATTATGTATTACTGTCGTTTTTCGAAGGTAATTGCCTTTTGTTAGTAAGACTAAGTTCAGTTACAAATCTTGTCAACCTATGCAGAATTTTCAGATCAAAGAAGTTTTATGAATACAATAAAGACAATTTCAAATATATTATCTAAAAAATACATGAATCTAAATACACACAGCTAAGATTATTATCGTCGGTTTTACGTGTGCACAATTGGCATAATTGAACACATTAAAAGTTAAACGATTACAAAGAAAAATAATCAGGCAATACATCACAGAAAAGTAGAAGATGCCTCAGCAATATATGTACATTAGGTGGCTATATAATAATAATTAGACTATATTGGAGCAATAGTATATCAAGACAAGAAGACTAAACGAGCGTCTAGCTGCATCGCTCGTTCATGTCCCACACAATAAATTAAAACTTAATTAAAGAAACTTTTACCCTACGATGGTACCTATGAGCTCTTAATTGAAGACTCGTGGATACAAATGCAAGTCATGATGATGTTCGAAGTCGTAAATAATTTCCATATAAAATTTCATACGTCTTCCTTGAAGCATTTTGATATGTTTGTATTCCGCATTTTGGGTGCATGTGCGTTAATATAAGTTTGATGATACACATTGTGGGTGAATTTAAGATACTTCAGTGTAAATTTAATGTACCACATAGTGGGAGGATGTACGTCAACATAAGTTCAATATTACAGATCGTGAGTGAATGTAGTTGATTATAAGTTTATATCAATCATTAGGAAGGATAATTCGACCCACTTATTTCTGCTACACATGCTCATCAAGTGAAGTTCTGTATGCCTCAAATGAAAGTTTGTTTCAAAAGTTTTGCTCCTTTTTCAATGTCTGAAGTCAAGTCTCACGTTTTTATATAATAACTACATACTGGTTAATAAAATAATAACTGTAAAGGTCTACGGGATCAATGCTAGGTAATTCTTTCAAATGTCGGAGGGGTGCAGACTAACCAACAGCATCAGTTCAGTGTTATAAAAATACACAGTAATTTACTAAAACATTCAGGTAACCAGCGAGTGCTTTTGTTGAGGCAGGTAGTGTTGTAATATGTGTTAATTATGTTTAATAATCACTCTCGAAGTCGACTAATTACCGGAAATATCTGATCCTGAAAAGTTCAATTCAATTACACGACAAAGATTAACATTGCAATTGATCAATCTTAATATTTTTAGGAGCTTACTGGGAAGGACTTTTCAAACGCGAACCCTTTTCATATTTATTTTTTCGGAGTTCAAACATATATTTTTAATACCTCAAATCAAAATTCAGCATAATGCAAGAAAGTTAGGGACAGTACAACTTTCTTCATTTACTTCTGTGTTACAAGAGGAGAACGAAAAAGTTTTAACTACTCGGAAATTCAAGTTCATTTTTCACGACATGAAATACGCCTTCTTATCATGTCGAAGCCCTGTTTTTCAAATTGAAATGGCATCAATACAAAACACATTTTCCATGTTAAAATGAAATTGACATGAAAATAGATGCATGGTATATCATGGACACTTGGGGATTCAATGGTTCAGGATTTAAATTAAATAAGTCACAGTCCTGAACTGCTACTGTACGAAGCAGTCACGAGAAGACTTATTGTAAGCAGTAATGGGGTACTGGTGAGGACTAAATAATATAAGTCCTCCAATACCGTATGTACTATTGTACAGGGAGTTGAAATTAGAAATGTGTGTTGTCAACTACAATTTAACTAGAAGGTAAGAAGTAGTCATTGGGATGAGTAAATGAAAACATATGAATGATGGGTTCATTGAGGCAGAATTAAATGCACTTGGAGCAATAAAATGAGTAGTAGGATACGGTGAAGCCCAAATGGACTTCTTAGACTTTATGATTTTTTTAACTGGATTGCAATTCGAGGTAGACATTGAACAACAAAACAAAAGCAGCACCAAGCAGGATCATTGAAGTGGTGGGAGTAAAACAAGGTATTTGTGTGACTTAATGAGAAGTTTTAACACAAAGAGAAGTGGAACACACGGGCCACTTTAGATTGCAGCTTCAGGGATGATTAGAAGTAAATAATCTATGCAGTTTTGAGGATAAAATTGTAACTTACGCAGTGTTTTGGAAATAAATTGTAACCTATACAGTGCTTTGAAGGGTCAATACAATTTATTTAATGTTTTAAAAAAATTATAACCCATACAGTAGGTAAATTGCAAGCTATACAGTATTTAGGGATAAAATTACAACGAATGTAGTTTTGAATAATTTAATGACGACCTTTGCTGAATAAAGGTATGAATGTACACCTTATGTTTTTTTGTGCTTAGCCTGGACGCAAATCTTATAAGAACAAAAAGCAGGAATATAAAACAAAAGAAATAATGTATGAATGAATCATCAGCTAGTAACATATACAGACGACAATGCATAATAACAACAGGTGAAAATAATTATTGTTAATGCCAGAATGAACTCCATGATGACAAATGCGAGTATGTTTATTGTAGGAACATTGCATTGTGCACGAGATATACATACATGACGAGCAAACACTTGTGATGACACTTCGAAATCCAAGAAAAAAATGTTTCGAAAAACGATACCGATAAACGAGAGGAGATTTCTTGCAACAATGAATAATTCTCAAATAAATATTGCAAAATAAAATATGGTCCGATACTCCCACGCTGAATTGGAGTTTTTGCAGGGCGTGTGGGTTAAGGACGGATCTCTTTGAGGTCTTTGCATGTGGTAGCGACGCACGGACGCTGCAATTCTGCGCACGCTCCCAACTCAAAATACTGAAAAAATTATTATTATTGCTGAAAAAATACGTTGAAAAAATGCTGAATGCTGAAATAATAATTATTTTTATTACTTATAAAGAACTGTCAATTAATATTACGACCAATTATGATGACAAGAATATCAATGGTATTAAAAATGGGAGTGTGGTATAAGGAATAATTGCAAGTAATGAACATAATGACAATGTTCATTTGCGACAAAAAATCACGGAAGATACAGAGGCTGTTCATAAAATACATGTGTATATACACTGGTATTTAATTCTTATATATACGTTAATAATCGATATCTAATTACACTGAAATTGTATTCTTATATGCACGTCAGTATTACGTACATATTTACAATGGTATTTTATTTCTATATACACGTTATTGATACATACACATGTTATAAGAGTGGTAGCATGTTAATGAAACGAATACTTTAGTTCTAGGAAGAGAGGCATTTCGGTTCTCTCGCTGCCGAGGTTCCACTGGGTTCACACCAAGGAGTTCAAGACTGCGTGTGCAGAGCAGCTCCAGTGATCTGGATCCCCTCCTGAGGTTTGACTCTGGCCAGCGTGTTTGTTTAGTTCAAAATGAGTCAGGGATTTAAACACGGAGTAAAATTAATTCAGATTCAGAGTCAGCCGTAAGTTTTAACGAGACCTCTGTATTTTTGTTCTTCTGGATATGA
This sequence comes from Trinorchestia longiramus, assembly GCA_006783055.1. Lineage (NCBI taxonomy): Eukaryota > Metazoa > Arthropoda > Malacostraca > Amphipoda > Talitridae > Trinorchestia > Trinorchestia longiramus. Next base: position 59,063 of record VCRD01002084.1, read on the forward strand.
TTGAGACAGACAAATTTTGTTCAGCTTGTTTAAACATTGTAAAATTTGTTCAGTTTGTTTACGTATCTCAAATTTAGCTCATCTTGTTTAGAGATTGTAAATTTTGCTCAGATTGTTTAAATATTTCAATTTTTCCCGGATTGTTTAAATGTTTCAAATTTTGCCCAGATTGTTAAAGCATTTCAAAGTAAAATTCAAATTTAGACTTTTGATTCTCATCAAATTTATTTTCTACAAAGGCTTATAATTTAGATAAGTTTGTTGCATTTAGAGGTATTGACTGGAGCAAGAGCAGCACACAGCGGACGAGCTGCCTGGACGCTCCACACATTAAGGTAAAATGAGCCAAGTTGTTATGACGGATTTCGAAGTCGAATATTTTGAATTGATAGTTTAAAAATGAATTAAGTAAACTTAAACGGTACTTTTTATAGTATTCTCTAGAATAAAATGATTACATAAGTGTTCGGCCATGCTTCCTGACTATGAAGAGTATTCATGGACAAAAAAGCTGAGAATTACGGACCAACTTCTCCCTCAGAGCGACCTGGAATTTCCCGCAGCATCCGGAAGCGATCTATTGATCTGTGTTGTGTCCGTGTGTGCTCAACCGCACGCATCCCAATGTGGCAACCGCACGCATCCCAATGTGGCAACCGCACGCATCTCAATGTGGCAACCGCACGCATCTCAATGTGGCAACCGCACGCATCCCAATGTGGCAACCGCACGCATCCCAACGTGACTTAACTACGCACCTCCAAACGTGGTATTATCTAATGTGATACTAACTATCATCTAAAGTGATAGGAACAATGTGACGATTTTATTTATCTTATATCATCACGTGACGTGATGCTGTCACACGATCTACCATCATCTAAAGATGGCATTCAATATAATATCATCTTCTGAATCATAATTTTCTACCTTGATTTCTTCCGTTACGCAAATTTGGTGACTGAAGTCGGCACTGAATTTTTTATTTGATCTAGATGAGGAGTTTATTTTTTAAAAAAAGACATCAAATAAGCTGAAGTGATGTTCGCGGTTAACATCCACATAGCTATACGATAAATTTTGGTGCCCCACAACACACAAACAAACAATCTTTATTTCCAATCGAGTACACAGTAAATAGACATTAGTACAGTGGTTTTTATCACTGGCGACAACAAACAATTTTAAATCTTAATTCTGCAGACCACCATGCCTATCAAAAAAGATAACTAAATTAATGTGAGTCAACAGGTTAATTTGATATAACTCTGAAGAACGGATAACAGCAACAGAAGCTCGTGACACGTCAGAGGGAAGAGTTGAGCTCAGCAGCGACACGAGGGCGGTGATGTTGCAGCTTCCGTTCCTTTTTTTTAGGGCGAAGTCATTATCACTGCTTTGTTTTTAGCTTCATTACTGCAGCAGACTTTGCGATGGGCCCTTCCGCCGGTAGTGCTCTACCCACCAGTGGGTTGCTTTTGCATTTCCTGTGCAAATGAGCGTAAACTTAAGCCTTCGTTTGTGGAGTTTTTTAAGTCTCCTGACAAATGTGTTCAGAATATGGCCTTACAATTGCTATGTGTTGCTATTATAATAATTCAAATACCACTACGTTTACACTGCCAGTGTCATCACACCTGAAACTGTCATGATAGCAATACCTCATTATCTGACAGTCTCTAACTTCAAATTCTAAAATAGAGCCTAAAATTAATCCTCATGCAAACATTAATTAGGAATTAAACATCGTCGCATTTAAATTATTTTGTCATACTTAAGCTGTACCTGCAAGACTGATGTACTCAACATCGGGTTCAAATACAGATATTTTCTAGCCTAGGTGGTGGTATTTTCATGGTAAATTTATACAAAACATAGACATTTATGTGTTAAAATTACCACTAGTTAATAAATAACAAGTAATGGCAATTATGAGATATTTTCATCATAACGGACATTAATGATATTCCAAATATTCCATTACGCATATTTATAACATTCAATGAGCTCAAATTGAAATTATTCCATTTTATTAAGTACACCTCAGAATATTGCATAAAATGAATTCACTGAATAACGAATTTTCTTCTATAATAGACAGTACATATTCATCTCGTTCTCTCCAGCTCTGTATCTCTCTCTCTCTATGTGTGTGTGTTACTTTCTATCTATAACTGAAGAGAAATTATTGACCTGAAATCAGAATGGGTATACATGTATTATAAGCATTGTATCATGTGGTATTCAGCTGGACCGATTTTCTGCCCTCATTGGCTGCAACTAAAACTCTTAACTTCCTCAGTGATGAATTCATGACAATAACGTGCACCCACATCATCATTCAAAACGATGATACACTCATCACACATCATCAGAAGTGTCAAACAACGCCTTAACTAACATGAAAGTATCCCTACGTATGTTCACCAGCCAACTCAATGCTCAGATTTCTACCAAATGGCACAATTGTACGTCGTAGGGAATGTTGGAACAGTAACTGGGAGTAAATTTCCTGTAGCAAATAACTAATGTTCCAGAAGACGAATGCTATAATTCCTGTTGAAGCTCTTAAGATATTTATATTAATTTATTGAGCACAGACTTGAAGGTAATCCCAGCCAAGCATTTAAGTAATCAATGCATATTATAGTTAAATCCGGTGTTCATTTATCTTATAAAATACTGTAAAATCCTCATTTGTACGATATTGGGTAGTCATACAAGTCATAAATAGTAAGTGGATGACTAGTACGGGGATAAATAGTGCGTGAATGACTCATACTGTACATTAACCCTGTACTTTTAAATTGACGACTTATTTATTGAAGGGTCGTACATTCAACACTGATAAAATGAATATTCATTCACTTACGACTCATTCACTCTCAACTTATTCATTCAAGCTTATTCACTCACGACTCATTCACTCACAACTCATTCATTGACGATTCACTCAGTCACGATTCATTCACCGACGACTCATTTACTCACGACTCCTTCATTCACGACTCATTCACTCACAGTTCACGCCCTCGGTACGCGTACCGGTAGCGTGAGGGCGGGACCAGTTCCGGTGCCGCTACGGGATGTCACAGACCCAACACAGCTCTGGCGCTGTCGGAGTGCTGCGTCGTGCAAATGATTTCTGAATGTATTAATACTTGATTGGATTAATTGTTAATCCGAATTATGACCTCCGAAAATGATATTTTATTAATAAATAGAAATACCGTGTATCTGTACGTACATAGAAATACTAGAAGAATTTGGTATGTGATTCAGGAACTGGTGTATAGTAGTTTCAGTACTAGACTTAAATTGAGGTGCTGGGATGAAGCAATTATACTCTTGGTAAAAAATGGAGATCCTGGAATATGGTGCATCTTATTTTGATGTGCTGGAACAAGGTTATCTTATGATTGGTATAAGCTCGAATCACTCTGATGCAATACATCTAACTCTGGAACCCAACACAGGTGCTAGAACATGGCAAGACTATTTCTGGAACAGAATCAAAGTGCTGGAATGTAGCATGCGTGATTCTGGAATCCAACACAGTTGTTGGAACATGGCCATCTTATTCCTAGCATAAACTTGAGGTGCTGGAATTTGGTATATCTTATTTTTCTGTGATAGAATAAGGCCATCCTATTCCTGGCATAAAATCAAGGTGCTGGATGTGGTACGTGTGATTCTGGAGCCCAACACAGGGGCTGGAAAGTAGTAATCCTATGTATTCCTGGCACAGAATAGAGGTGCTGGAATGTCATGGAAGCAAACGCAGGTGCCACCACAGCACTGCTTGTTGTCACACGAACTTGACGGGCCAGACGCAGGATGTGAGTTTCCCTAACTGGAATGAGCATCAATCCGCAGATGATGCCATAGAATAGTCAGCAGTCTGGCCCAGAAACATTGGTGCCCGAAGAAATGTCTAGTGAGCGTAAGAAGGGGAAATTTGTCTATACTTATTAGCCTAATCGCTATTATTTGATTGGTAATAATTTTACTGTTTTTTTATTCCTAAATTGTTAATTAGTATTATTATTGTTTTTAGTATTAAATGTTGTACGACTAAGATTTTGTAGTTCAGATTGGCATATTAAAAACCAGGGGAAAAACTATTTAACAAGTTTACTTTAGTTGGCAAGTTTTAGAAAAAAAGAAAGAAGTTACAGAGAAAGTAAGCTTCCACAAAATTATGGAAAGAATGTTTAAAAAATGAAAGCATCCCCATGAAGGAATGAAAGAATGTTAGAGAATTGCTGATTGAAATTCTAAGACTATATGAGACACAGTACATTCAACATGGCAGTTTTACTGTTCATTATCGGCACATGCAGTGATGATTCTTTAAAGAAGAGGAACACAGAGTTGTTGGTGGCTGAACTTCATCGATGGGAAAAAAATTGAACATCGATACAGATTATTACGAAATGAGGCATAAAACACAAGTTCCTTCCCCTCTAAGAATTGCGTTCAAAACGCTATTTACAAAAATATTTTCTCGTATATTTGGGGGTTTGTAAATTTGAATATAAATTCTAATGGTATTTTTACATTGAGCTATCATGAAAACAACTTATCGCTCCAGTCGCTCCATTCAGTGACATTCAAAGGCCTTAAAATGAAGGAATGGAAAGTGTGAAAAACAAAAGTTCCAGTTCTGTCCAAAGAAAGTCAAGGTCTTGTTAAAATGAAGACTTCCGTTGGAATTTGTTGGACATGCTTAAAATTTTCAGATTCTCTATGCGGATGACAGGCGACATGGAAATAAATAAGGTTTGTCATTCAGGGTGCAGCAAGATAATATGATCTATTTGTTGATTCAATAGAACAAAAAAGAATAATGAATTAATGAATAATTAAATGAATTAAGATGGCTTTAAATGCACGTTAAGAATACAAACATATTTTATCTTTTCCTTTAATTCGTTTATATTAAAGCGACAAATGTGTCCGTTCATTTTACTGCACCTACATTATATATATTGTGTATTGTAGCTTTTTTCTTCAAGTCAAAGGTCTGG
>VCRD01002084.1:64723-75275 GCA_006783055.1 Trinorchestia longiramus
TCGCAGCAGAACATATTACCTGCATCATGTGTTGCTGACACGTAGTGTGCAGCCCACCACAAAATACAATTCAATTTTCAGTATAACTATTCGAGTGTAAGATATTTTAGTCTCAGTATTTACCAGAGTGTATGTAGTGAAGTATTTGGCAGAGTTATTGATGTGGTAGGTGCAGTATATTGTTGTGCTTTTTATTTATTATGAACGCGTACCAGATGACACTATGCTGCTAAACGTGTATGGAGCTGCGGTGAACATTCATGACACATGTTTACACATGATAACTAATCAGCCATGTAAAAGTTTGTCATTAGTTAGTAGTGATAATAGTGGAATTCAAATTTAGAACTGAATTCTAAATTTAGATTCAACATTTCACTAGAATAAAACTTGATCAAAATATTTAGAGGGCGATATGTAACTCTACTAAATATTCGATACACACATAATATTCAGCTGAGAATGATATAATGCGAATATAAGAGTATGATAACTGAAATAATATTTTTTACAACATATACTCATTTATGCATGATGCATAATGTATGTTCATATGAATTTATAATTTATTATTGAAAAAAAGCTTTGGAATTTTATCCATGGAAACACAAAATATCGGCTAATTTTAAGCCCGAAACTATTTTTGATGATTTCCACTCGTTGCCATTAGAAGGAAGACTATATATATATATATATATATATATATATATATATATATATATATATATATATATATATATATATATATATCCTGGGCGCCAAACATGGGGCTTATTTTCAGGACTAGAGGAAGTTTTATCTCACCCACACTTTATGGAACACATGTTCAATATGTATAGGGTGTATTTATTATATTCATTACTATCATTCGACCTGACCTAAGCTAACCTACCCTCCATTTCAATGAGTCTACTCTCAGTGGAAAATAAATGTTTTTGTGAAACTTATCGTTTTTCATTCCGAAATAATTAACAATAAACGATGATCAACTTTAATTTCAATGTTCTTCAAGAAACCAAAATTTATGACACTTATTAGTTTTTCAGTGCCAGTTGACACGTTGTGGTTAAAAGTGTTGTGAAATTTGATGAATTTAAAAAAACTTGTCGAACATAATTCATTTGTTATCCGTTTGTCACTGGAAGGTAGTTAAACAAAACTACTTTACATTGACCACCACCAGCGAGACTGTAGCCATAGTTAAACAAAGAGACATGATTTATAAATTTATTTTAGTGGTTCATTTATGTTATTCCGATTGTGTTTCATTTTTGCTGCTAAAGTATTTGTTTTTGTTACTGCCATTGTATTTGTTTAGTGATTGTAATGCTATTCGTTTATTTGCTGTCATTGCTGTTGCAATTTTTCATATTCCGCTACTTAATGGAGCTTTGATGATTTGTTTTTATTATGGCCTTTGCACGCAGTTGATCATTACCAACGTTTTTTTTATTCTGTTGTTGATTTTATTTGGAGCGCTCTTCATTTTAACTAGCGATGTCAAACTTCTTTTGGTTTCCAAAACTCCTTTGGTTCTGATTTGTTGATATTTTACAAGTAACATCATTGAAAAAATTCTCTAGTACATTAATTAAAAGATTATCTCCGATTTAACAAGCGATGATAAACTAATTATTCTGTTCATTGTTGTTATAGGTTTGAACTTAATGATTGTCACTAACCTTTATATTGATTGATTTGATGATTGTTTCCAATTTCATAATTGTTTTAAATTCAACGATTTTTTTCATTCTTACCATTGTTTTGAAATTAATTATTGTTTCAAATCTTGCCATTCTTTCCAATTCACTTAGTGCTCTCTAGTGCAATAGTATTCTAATTTAATAATTGTCTACCCTTCATCATTGATACTTACCTTATGATCACTTTCGATACATTTACTTCAAAAGTTAGACGAGCAGCTGCTTGCTTGCGTGCCTGCGAGCAGACTGTTCAGGTGTTTATAAAATGTTCACCACACTGCGACTCGCAGGTACCATTGCTTCTGGGGCTTTTGTTGCTTCTTATCGGAAATCTTTCTCTACAAGATTACAGTGACTTTCCATCAACTGAAAATGTAAGGTAGTTCAAGAACTTTTTTTACATGAACTTAAATTGTTTTATGAAGTTTGATTGCCTAAGACAAGTTTTATGTTTCATTCGTTGTTTTCGTTCTCTGATGTTTGTGTAGGTCTCTTAGTAGTAGGAATTGTTGCTGACGAGTCTGTGTTCATTTCTTTCTACAGTGACATCTTTTTTCTGAATAATTTAAGTATTTCAGTTGTCTTTACATATGGAGGATTTCAATGAGGTCTTTTTCAAACGCTTTCAAAAACTTCGAAGTTTTCAGTTACTGTTACTGTGGGTCGAAACACATGTATTTTGTCACGGGATTCTCGAAAATCTCATTAGATATTTTGTTAAAATGCAGCACCAGCAGTCTTTTTGCAATTTAAAAAACTTATAACACCAGTAATTGGTGCAATATCTCAATCAGATTTGTCATGTCGTACTCAGTGGTTATCAAAGTATCTGAACGCATTGTGTTTGTGAGTTTAAAGCGAGCTGTTGATGACAGCGGCAGGGACATTATGTCTCATTCAATAAGCCCAACGCGCATCATGGCGTATTGAAACAAGATTGTAATGCACCCAAGCTCAGTGAAACTACAAAACTAAGTATGGAAGAGATCCACCATCACGTACGGCAATTCTTGCATGGCACAAGAAATTTATAAAGACAGTGGCAGTGTGGGATAAACATTTCAGACCGATGGATTAGAAGGGATGGCCCAATTCTTTGGCCACATCGTTCACCAGGCATCACTCCCCTGAACTTATTTACATGACGTCAAGTTAAAGATATTGTGTATCGAACTAAAATACTGAAATTCACTGACCTAAAACAGAGAACCGATGATGCCATTGCCAGCACTGATGAGGCCATGTCACAGTATATTGTGAAAAATCGAGGACCATCTTGATGCGCTTATGCAACTAATAGTGTTCATATAGAAGTGTATTAAATACAGAAAAAATCAATATCTTCTGCTTATTTTATAAGGATTTTGATGCATGCTTCTTTTATTTTTCGGGAAAAATTTATTAATTTATACAGAAAGTTTATGGATATTAGTCTGAAATATCTTGTTTTATAAGTATGTGCATTTACTACCATTGTCAATTGGTTAACGCGGCAACCTTGACCAGTTCTTTGTATTTTTTACCTGATGAATAATTCATAGATGATCTATGAACATCACTCAGCCTCCATGCCAGCATAAGTCTTGAAAAATGTTGTGACTATCAAAATAGATAAATAGCGTCCACTTAAAAGTAAGCAATTATTTTCAGTCAGTGAATGCGGAAAAAGTTGGTATGTATACACTGTATCGTGTACATTCTTTGCTGCTTAAAGCAGTCTTTTTTATTCCAGTATCTATAGAAACGAACAAGTTTACAAAAGCTGTATATTTTAGCATGTCAAAAAATATCAGACTATTGATCACCTGCAGCTAAGCTCAGTCTCGAGTAATTCAAAACTCGCATTAAAGCTTGTGGTTCATCGAGGACACACTGCAACACGATCTAGCTTCACAAACTCAACTTATCAAGAAAAATATAAGAACATAAATAATTTTCCAATCAGAAAAAATAAAATCTTTCTTGCTTAAGTAAATTGGAGAGTTTGTTGGTAGCAGAAGTCTTTGCAGTTGCGGGTTGTACGTCCTTGGTAGAGATTATAGTACGATAACTTATAGACTTCTTTCATGGACAGCTTCGGCAAATGTTGGGCATTGTTAATTCAGTGGAATAAGTAACGGGAAGAATGATGCGACAACTGTTTTTTGATCTGCGCTACACAAAGTAACTGAAAAACAAGTCCCTGTAATTATGAGCACCACAAATTAATCGTACCTTGTCAGAAAAAGGAATAAAAAACCTAGTATACTTCGTTTTCGACTCAAAATTACATGACGTACTTGCACAAAGCTCTGTCAGAACTGTCTAACAGATGAAAAGAGCCTGTCCTAGACTCGGTTTAGATATGAGGCCGAGGGCCTCTGAGACATACAGTAGATATAACTTATATAATAAATAATCCAGTTGAAGTAGAAGTTTTCGAAATCATATTTTCTGAGTTTTTTCCGAAGTTAATTCCTGACCATCATACTATCCATCACACTTATGGAAGGAAAAACATTGAAGTGTCAGTTCACATCTGAGCTCTATATGAATGATTTTCATGACATTCTTTGAAACTTAGCTTGATTGCTGACGTAAAGGTCGAATAGAGCTTATTGTCTTCTACCAGATTTGGTGCTTACTTTGCGTACACTTAATGTGTATTTTTCGTCATCCCTATTGATTTTATAAGACACAGGGTCCGGACATTGGCACTCAAGCCGGCGCACAGACTCCGCTACGATTAGTGTCTGTTCCAAATACGGTATTGGCTTCTTCTTCATGGAACTCTTTTAAAATTAGAAATAATAATAACACATCAATGAGGAAATATTTCTGACGTGATGCAAACTTGAGTGAACACTTCATGATGATATTTTGAGGCTAAGCATCTGACAAGTCTGTGTATCTGGAAAGTTACTGTACAGTACCACAAGATAAAAGAAATGTTTTAACAAAACTTACATCGTACATACGATATTGTAGTTCGTTTTCTACATACATATATTCCAGTTCACTGTTATTTCTCGTTTATTCATAATGTAAACCGATATAAAAATCCACTTTATTGTTATTTATACTTTTCTGTAGCCTATTTTACTACACAGAAACTTTTCGGATACGAGACTGTCCTGCTGTATTCTCAGCGCGTGATAGAAATAGATATTTATTAATAGAGGATTCAAATTATAAAATACAATTCATAGTAGAGCTTGTTGACTTGCTATTTGTCAGATGTTCCTCATAAATTACTTGTACGATTTGGGATGACCTTCTTCTCAATTCTTGTAAAAATTTACGAATATTAAACGTTTAAATTTGTTATTATCACCCAAAAGCCGCAACGTTGTGTTTATGTGACTTCCACCCACTGGAATTCTTTGTTCTGTTTGCTTTCAATCAGCATGCTGTAGAAGTTCCATTTTGACTGACTGGAACGGCATTCATTACGAGATCTGACATGTTAAATAGTTCATATACTTCGTGGTTGCGTGATGTAGTGGTGTGTGTTGTGTATGATGTAGTGGTGTAAGTGTTGTGTATGATGTAGTGGTGTAAGTGTTGTGTATGATATAGTGGTGTAAGTGTTGTGTATGATGTAGTGGTGTAAGTGTTGTGTATGATGTAAGGGTATAATTTCACTCATTCTGCATTGTTTTTTATAATAATTTTATATACAAATGATGATAGGTGAGGATCACGTAATTATATTTACGAAACAATATCAAAACACTTTTAACATCGCCTAGTCCTCAGAAAACCAAATAATTATGAGCTAATCATTTCATGTATTATTTAATCCCTGGTGCTGTTGGCTGATAAAAAAAATAATCCAAGAATTAATGAGGTATACATTAGTAAAATAAACACTAATAACACTTTGAGACAAGGAGTAGTTATGACAATACATACATTCAAGAAAATAACAAGATATTCAAAGGCTCAAAAAGTCATGTCGTTTCCTAAGAAAAAGGATTAAAACTTATATATGACTAATCTGCATGAAATTCTGAGTGTAAAATATACATGTAAGCATATAAATGTATTCATAAATAAATTCATAGTTGGCATTTTTGCAACGTTTCGGAATAATCTTGACAAGGTGTTCTTTCACAGACGTAGACCTATTCATTGACCTGATCGTTTCTATAGAAATTCTTCGTTGCATAAATAGAAGCATTCACTGCAGATCGGCTCTCAAAAATTGCAGTATGCTTTTCTCTGCGAAATATAAATGAATTTGCAGTGAATGTGGGGATACACATACACTGTTACACCTAGTTGACTTCACATAAGTAGGAGCTATTCTGTGGTATAGATAGCAGTATGCTCAGAATAGATATTCCCAGCTGCTTGTATGCGCCACTTTCATTCAACGTAAATTTCTGACACAATGCAGCTCCCTGTTTATATTCTTATTTAACCATCCCACCTGCTGCACATGATTGCAGTAATGTATGCAGTACATTTCTGTCGGTACTCGAGATTCTAAAAATTATTGCCGATGACTTCAGAATTATGGTATGTTTAAATAATATTATATTTATGAATTGATTTTTTCAAGGATATAAAAGCTGTGATTACTCATGAAGGTAATGAGCATCAGATGAATACTTGTAAGTCAAAGCATGTGAGTCTGTCTATACATTTCTGTGACTGAGACCGAGAAAAAATTTGTGTATTTTGTAGGAGCAACACAATCTTCTTTCTATCAGTAGAACTTCAAAATATTGTAAGCAAGTGCGTCTTACCTTAATTAAAAGTTGGTCAGCACAGATGAAAATTTGTGGCCTGTACGATTGTCTCGATAGATAAAGAACAAGACAAGAAAACAATGCAGACCACACATATTTATTTAACTCGGGCTACTTCTTGAAATTAGAGGCCATTATGTCATGACAATACATGCCTTTTTATACATGCCAGCTTAAGTGAACTCATGACTTGAATTTTGAAACTCTGGGCTGCAATAAACTTAGTTGTGTGTTCATTTGTCCTGTGGTGCAATGGTTAGTGCACCAGACCATGTGCTATTCAATCACTGTAAGTTCAATAAAATTGAGAGCATTTCACTTGTGGAGGAAAATTCTGAACCAAAACGAGCGTCGTACTGCGCTACCAGCACAGCTGGGCTCGTGTTCTCGAGCCCTTGTTTTATTGCTCGTCAATTTGTCTTCACTAGAATTTTTTACTCGAGTTTAGCTTCTAAAAATTTCAATTATTCCTGATTTACAGCAATTCGTCGGACATCTGAAGATACGATACACATTTTAAAGAATGTTGACTGAATTCAATCGAGACAACGAACGCAATCCGCGATTGAAGTTTAATATCCTAGGCCATAATTACGATTACAAAGTTTACAATACATAACCTAGCTCATCAAAGATATACTCACTAATTATATATGGCATAATAAATTCTAACTAATAATAACAATAAACATTTGTAAATATCATCAGGCTCGATGCAAATATTTTTAATAATTATCTCCACAATTGATGATTATTTCGCATTTTCCAGCATGCTTGTTTCGAGTAAAGTAAAAAGACAAAGAAATAATTTTAAGGAAAATAATAGTACTATTTTTCCCCATGTATTATCTCACCATTCTGTTGTAAAGCAGATGAGGTAAGTCTGTGTATCTATGACTTGAAGATGCACTTATTCCTTAAATAAATTATGTATTATGTATGCTAGATATGCATATTGACAACTTGTAAGATGCGTGAATAACACATTTCTATGTAACATCAATTTAGTGGCTGATGTGAACCTGACTTAACAATAAACACTTAAAAACTGTTTTATAAGAGTAAAACATGTCCCTTTCCATCGTCGAAAAGCATTTACATAATTTTCCACTTAGTTGTGCTCTTGCTGTCGACCCTATTTGCAGGTAACACTAAAACCTGCACAACGGATAGCCTATATCGAATTCTTGCAGAGTTTCCGTGAAAAATTCAGAGCTAAGCACTGAAGTGGCATCCATCTATCCATCCTTTTCTATGTAGCGATCTGGGGTTACGCAGCTCCTACTCGATGAAAGGCACATCAGAATGAAAGTATGATGCGACCGCAATGAAGACTGATGGTCGCGGGTACCCACCAGTCAACACTGCTGTGTCAAATGAACGGTACTTTGCGCACTGATTCCTTCAGTTATCCCGCTTGTCAGGCAGGAATTATTCAGGAGTAGATACACATAACTCACCAGACTACCCCTCTATGCGGTTAGACCTGTCAGCAACACTGGCTTTTTCGTAATTTGTATCTCGCAATTGTCAGTTTTTACGAAGTTCTATTTTTCCATGAAGCGTCTGCTCATGCATATATCGGCACCAGAGACAATCAAGCGTATGTGTTATGGGTACTTGAATCCCTATTTAATGATAATAACATAATGTTTAGCAGTTTATTCGATTTTAGTGAGCACAAATCAGCACTAATTCATTTTACTTGTCGCTAACAGAGAGAATTTATCGACATGACAGAAACAGAGTGAGAAAATTGATGTTTTTAGTTAAGCAATTACTTGAATACAGAGAATATGGGTCATCACGAATAAACTGAGGTAACCTCTATTGAACTGTGAAAACAGTAATTACAATTTTCTGAATGAAAATGAATCTCGTCTACACCCAAAAAAGAAATTCATCATCATGTACACAAATCTCATAAGCACTAAAAGTTTTTCATTTTGGTCCCATTTGATACGAGGTTCTGTATTTTATGAATATAAAAAAGTTGCTCAGATTACTCAAGATGTTGAGATTAGATGTTTTTGATTAGATTACTTATTCTGCTCAGAGTACTCAGATTCCTTTAGTAACTTAGTTCACTGAAATTACTCTGACTCCTCTGATTACTAATATTGCGTTGATTACTTAGATTACTCAGAATACTTGCTTACAGTACTGCTGCCGTTTTCATTTGTGCTGATCAACCACTAACAACTCCGTATATTGCAAGTACTCCTAAGGCATTTCCGTACACTAAATTCCCATTTGTTATGCCGTGTAACAAAAGCAAGAGCCTACACACACTACACCTGCAGCACGTGTCCCTCAAGGATACGTGAAATTTGAGCTCACGTGTACATGCAATACGTGACACCTGAGCAGCTACAGCACTCAGAATGCATTCAGGTGTATTGGCTGGCCTGCCTAACGGAAATATTCGTCAACCTGCGCTAATTTTAGAATGTAATATAATAAGCATCGGAAATAACTGTTGATATGGAATGTAGTGCGCAGAGAATCTTTGAACCTCATCTGAATTCTTGAGTCAGTACTCAGAATTCTTGAACCGCACGCAGACTGTGTACCTGAAAACTAATCCCGCCTAGTTAGTAAAAGGTAGGTACAAAGATAAATGAAGTGGTAGACTTCCTTAATCAGAACTGTACATGTCTGCACGGCCATACCACAGTAGCAAAACCTAATTTTCTTGTTGAATCAATAGATATTTCAGTTGATTACAGTAGAATGTACGTAAATTTGCAGTAATGTAAGGAAATGTACATTAATCCGTCAATGAAACGTGACTGTGAAGTGACACTTGCAGGAATTGCTTCGCAGACCCACTGGGTGACGCAATTGCCACCATATTGCCGCCTTCAATGGATGTTTACATTGCTGGGGCTCAACACTGCTTCCGTAATTGCATCTCTTGAGATTTCCGCGTCCGCAGCATGAGACGAACAAAGGAGCTTCATCACCGTGCTGCTGCGACCGCTGCTGCTCAGTGCCCTCTGACTTCACCTGCTACTGAAGGAGGAGTCTTTCCAGTGCCAGAGTCTTGATGTTAATTATTGTATTTATGACGGATTGCACTTGACCACTTAAGGTTATACCTCATGCAATGTCTAAATCATATCTTTGAATATTCATGTGAGTTTTGGAATACTCAGAGAACATTTATTCCAAATAATTAATACGGGTTTACTGTAAAAGAATCGGGAATTGCGGGAAGATATTGGGGTCTGCAAAAGTCGCGCTATTTATGAACAATGTAATAAATTGTTATTTGTAGCTGATGCTAATACTTTGAATTGTTGAAAGATAAGATAATCTAACAAAAAGAGTACATCATATAAATCGCTTTCTTTGCCATATTTCAATGGAAAAAGCGAGAGTATAGGCAAGAAGTTAAGCTACCTGTTAAGGCTGAGCAGTTTTTTTACTGACTCTGTTCAATGTGTGAGCGTATAGCAGCACGAAACGTTTAACTGCTGTAATTTGTTGTAGGAATGTTGCATGGAACGTTTGTAAAGTGTTGACGTGCAGCGCAGCGTGCAAAAAACATGTAGTGCAGCGTGTAGAAGACGTGCAGTGCAGCGTGCAGAAGACGTGCAGTGCAGCGTGCAGAAGGCGTGTAGTGCAGCGTGCAGAAGACGTGCAGTGCAGCGTGCAGAAGACGTGCAGCAGTGACGTGACATGAGGCTACCATGCACGGCTGAACACACGAGAAGTCACGTAGCTTTCTCCACCGTTCACTCCAGCGCAGAATTGGCGACACGAGCGGAGAAATTCCTGCTTAACTTGGACCATAATCTCGTGAGTGGTGAAATGAGTGCTGAGTGACTGAGACGGAGTGGCTGCCACTTGCAGGCTGAGTGGCGTGCAGCCTTAGGCTTTGTCGTAGAGAATGGTAGACTGGGACTTGTAGACGACTGGTGCTGGTAAACTGAGACTTGTAGACGATTGGTACTGGTAGACTGGAACTTGTAGACGACTGGTACTGGTAGACTGGGACTTGTAGACGACTGGTGCTGGTAAACTGAGACTTGTAGACGATTGGTACTGGTAGACTGGAACTTGTAGACGACTGGTACTGGTAGACTGGGACTTGTAGACGACTGGTAC